>VZTO01022708.1:150058-179414 GCA_013400615.1 Syrrhaptes paradoxus
GGGGGGGCAGTATCATTGTGTATCACCCATTCCCTCCCTCCTCCGGGGTTATTGGCCTGGAGTGGGCTGGGCCTTTTGTCATCAGGTGGGGAGGGGCAGAATCACTGTGTATCACATTGCATATTTGTATATAGTATTATTTCCAATATTATTGTAGTTTAGTTATTAAATTGTCTTTATCTCAACCCACGAGTCTTCTTTGCCATTTACCTCATTAATTCTCTCCCCTAGGCTTGGGTGGGGGCGGGGACTGTGTGAGCGGGTGTGTGTGGTTTGGCCCCCAGCGAAGGGCCAATCCGCCACATTCTGCTATTAGTTATTTCTCAAACTTGAATCTCTTTGGTTGCATGCTCTGTTGCTCTCCCAGCTGTACTTTTGGAAAAGGATGGGCACTGTTTGTGTTGAGCTGGTTCAACTGAACCCTGACATTGATTCTGGACTCTGTAATTCAAATATGTGTAAGGAACAAAGGTTTACAGAGAAGGAACTGAGAATTTAGAAATAAGTGAAAACTAAGACAATTGTCAGGTTTGGTCAGAATAGGATCAATTAACATCTTGATGAATAAAACCAAGAAAAAATACTGTAACGTGAAAAAGTAGTACAGAATATGCAGAGAAAAATTTTACTAGAAAATGTGGCAGAAAAATGTCACACTGTAGCTCAAATTTATGAAACACAATGAACAATTGAAATTGAAAAAGAAAAAGCCTTTTTATGTTGACTAAACTAGAAAATATATATGTCAACGTCTAAGTAACATCAAGGAGTTTCAGGTGATGGAACAAAGCTGATTTGGAATCATTAAAAGATGGAGTGACTTAAGCTACAAACATTTTGGATGGTACTGAGCCATATAGCTACCTGCTAAATCCAATCAAGAATCGTACTTACTAAATGACGGTACAGAGTGGCCCAGCAGGAGGAGAAACTAAAGAAAATTTAAAGAAAAGGAAGCCTTAGAAATAACGAGCAGTGCCAAGAAGTATGTGAAAATAGAAACAAATGGTGAAAAGAGACATTATTGAAAAAGGATGGTACATTGGGGACCTCCTGAAAGAGGCTGAAGAAATAATTAGTGAGAAGATAGTGGGGAGAGAAATGTTGCTGCCAGCTTGGAAGAAGCTGCAGTGTGACAGCCTCCAATCCCATAGTTGCACAAAAGAACGATAACTAAACGCAGACTGGGAAGGAGAGGAAAATGGATATGATTTAATTATCTCAACAGAGCTGGTTTTAGCCACATCTGAAGACAAACAGAAGAAAGGTCATCTGAAAGAATGTGAAGCTGCTAAGAAACAAAGAAAAATGGTAAACAACATTTTAAAAAATGAGAAATTGGAATAAGGAGAGGAAGAACTCCCAGTCCTTCTCTTTATTAAATGGGATTTTGTCAAGTTTAATTCTGTAAAATATTCAAACATAACAAACAAAGCACAGAAAGAATAAAAACAAGGATAAGGCTGCTGCAGAGGTTCGTAGAGTGAGTCATCAGGCCTGGCCCCTCAAATCGACCAAAAGTTGCAGGCAGGAGGAGAAAACTTTGAAATGCTTCAGCAAAGCCACCCTAAAGACTGCCTTGGACTTCTGTATCAGTAACTTGGAATAAGAGTTCTTTTTGCAAAGCCAGAGATATGTCGAGGACTGTAAGACTATCACGTCTACAGATAAATATTTATGTTGTGATCAGTTGTTATGAAGCCATGCAAAGTTTCACAGGGCAAATCACATTGGGATGGGAAAAAATTCGATCAGACTGTAATGCAATTGACTGCATAACAGGAAGGTCATCCTGAGGTAGAAAGCAACACAAACAAGCCTCATGGCATTTCAAAATGCAGTTCACATCCAGACAAAAAGAGTTTTTTTCCTCACAAAGAATAAAGTTAGTAGAAGTCATTGTGTAATAAATCTCCATTGTTATGGAGGAAGAACTGAGAGCTCCTTTGAACTGCTGTGAATTCTCATTTGCATTTAATGCCATCTTATAACCCTCATGAACACGTGGGAAAAGGAGTTAGAGCTTCCCCAGAGACTCCTGGAAAGGGAAATGTGCAAGTCTGTGTCTGCACCGAGTGTCAGTTGGGACAAGACATCAGAAACCTGTTTCTGCAACTTTTGCCTTCTTATTTCTGGGGTTTTCTTTTGAAATTGTGTTTCTGATTTCATAGCCGAGAACTGAATCTCTTGCTCTGCTACAAATCAAGCTGATGGTTTGCATTTTGAGCTTTTTAAAGTAAATTTAGGTGAATCTGATCAATAAAAGACATCTTACTTTTTTCGAGGCAACCAATTGCAGTAACATACTTCTACAGGTGTGCTGTCCCTCTGCTTCATGTAATCCTCACTGTGTGCCACATCTTTACTGCAGTGAGAGATTAAATAGTCAATGCACAAGTGTCAGGAATAGAGCCAGGACATGGCAGAAGACAAGTGATGACTTTAAAAAAAAAAAATGCATTAAGGGAGACTCAGAAGTAACAAGAGAGCAGGTGGTTCCCTTCTTCGTGTCCCATAGAAGAATCATCATTTACAGTATCCATAATGCCTACCTTGGGATGTTGTAAAACACTTTATACTCTGAAAATCCGACATATAATGATACTGGCTACATATCAGTACCCTCAGCATCAACAGGGATTCCTACAAATCATTACACATAATTTTCCAACAACTTGCTTCTGAGGAAACACCTTTTCTATCATTGTTTGTACCTTTGTATTTTTCAAAGCTATGGCTTTCAATGGTCTTTTCCCACTGCATTTCCACAGCTAGCTCCATTCTTTTAGGACTTGCTCTGAAGTACTGGAAATCTTTGCTTTTGATTGGAAGGAGAGGGCTTAAATCTTAAATCCCAGTCTCCAAAGGATGATGCCATTGGTTGGCCAATCATGATTTACAGAGATCCAGTTGAGAAATTCTGTCCAACCTGGTATATGATAGATTAGGGATTTCAGAAACTGTCAGCATTTTAAAGACAATATACAATTAAAGTAATCCAGCCTTACTTTCTGAGCATCACAGGTTAGAGGACTTTATCCTCTATAAAGGATAGAGCATATATAAGAAATACAAATGCCAAAAGCCGTCTTCTGTAGCCATTGGTAATAATTCTTAGTAGTTTATTAACATCCCTCTTCAAATATTTCACTCCATTCTCAATCTGAATTGATATGTCATCAATTTCTAGAGACTGGATCTCAGGCATACCTTGTTCTCCTGATCAAAGAGCATGTACCCTCAGATTTCTTCTGCTGGTACATTCAAAAGGTACCTTCATGAGCTTTGTAATGTTTCTATTTGAAAACTAATTTGGCTCAGTTACCACAAACTTAAATTCTCTCACCTCTTTTCAGAATGCTTAGGACTTGCCTGATACTTCTGTCTAAAGAGAGCAATCAGAATATTCCAGTAGTGGCCTTCTCTGTTCTGTACATGACTGCACCTCTTTATTCCAGCTGACATTCCCCTGACAGTAGATCCACTTCAACTACACACCACATTTGAGGTTTGCACTTGATTTGCTATGAATCATGTCCCAGCTCCTATCTCAGAATCACTTTTCCAGGAGACAGTTCCTCATCATATGTATACAATCTTTTTTCTTGGCATTCCCTATGGCTTTATTAAGAAGCCGATTATCCATAGGTACACTCCTTGTCAAGCTGTAGAAACTTATTTGTATAATTGACCTGTCCTCCAACTTGCATGTTATTTGAGACCTGCATGTGTGTTCATTTTACGTTTTCTTTTGAACCAGTAATAAACAGGTCAGAAGCACTAGGCCAGACCACCATGAGGAAATATCTGGTGTTTGCTGTTTTATTTTAGGAAAATAGAACTAACATTTTTATCATTCAATATATGTTACACTTATGCACATATGAGTGGAGTTTCTTAACAAGCCCTCAGGCAATTAAGATTCATCAATAGATTAAACATAGCTGGTGTCATTGCTTTCCTGGAGACTCTCTTAGCAAGTTAATAAACTTGCCCACTGAGCAATTTTGAAGACTAAGTTAAGTACTTAAGTGTCTGCACTTCAAGATTTAGGATGTTTAGATACTGCTACTACTTGATGTTTAAATATTGTTATGAAGTTTTTAAACTCAAGTTGGAGAAGAGGAAACAGTCAAAGAGCAGAAGAAAAACAGCCATCAGTCATTCCAGCTGAGATAAACAGAGACTGAATAACCAAGTTTTAATATCTTTTTTTTCCTGGCAAGATTCTCTGTTTTTAATTTCCTGGACCAACTTGTTGATTTGTATTTTATTTTTAAATGTTTGCCTGTCTGGAGGGGGATGCACATGGACCTAAGGGAAAAGAAGATGTACTCAAAACGGTAGCACAGCATAAAATGTTCAGACACTGGAAAGAGGTGACCTCATCCTATTTTTGCCAGAGTTGGCTGGTTGTAAAAAGCGAGTTGGCCTGTTCCAGCAATTCTTTGGAGAACCCAGGTTCACTGTTAAGTAGGGTAATGCAGTCCCTCTTCTTCCACATTAATATAGTGGATATTTTGGAAATTCAAAATGCACAAAATTAAAGGAAACTGGAAGGTTAGTCCTCTCACAGAAACATTAACCACATCATAAGGAATATATCACAATATGCACTGTAAGCAGTAAGAGAAATTCTCCAAGATATTCTTTTTCAGTAGGGAAAAATTATGAACAAATTAGAGCAAATAAATTCACTCCTGAATGCTGTGAGCCTTCTTAAGACACCATTTAGCAAAGACATTGCTTTTAATTTCTCTTCTAAGAAAAACAAAGGAAAAATCTGCTTTCACTTAAAAAATGAAACTAAAATGAAAAGGATCTAATGTAAAAGTAATTTTCTAGTGAAGGTGTCTCTGAAAGTTCATATTCTGCTCTTCATATTCTTGTTTTCTGTCCTCTGGCATGCTTAGATAAGTGTCCCAAACCAGTGAAGCTCCATGCAGCATTCCACTTTATTGATTATCTCTCAATAGTCAATCTTGTCACACTGGATCAAGCCTTAACTTATGTCTCGGTCTGTTTCCCTCATAGCTGTTTCTTCAGTTTCAGGAAAAAAAAAGCTATATGCCTCTCCTCCTTCCCAGTAAAGACCTTCTCAGACTAACCAGGACCACCTTTCAAGCAAACTGGGAGAAGGTCATACAACACTGGCTGAAACAGATTTCTTCGTTGTAGTTGTGCACATCCAGAACTAATTCACCTGCCCACATGCACTGATTCCAGCACAAAACTATTTCCCTACCAGGCAGGGACATAGATGTCACCTTTTTTAAAGGAAATGAGGAGCACAGGGGTTCCAGACTGCAGTGGGGCTACATGTCTCTCTCCTTGTTGCAGTGAGGCGCAGGTACACATACACACAGAGATAACCCCTCTCCGGTGTTTTGACAGAAAACACTAACAAACACAACATATTTCCCCAGAATATTTTAGGGTTACAATACATACTTTACGTCAAATGGACAAATAAAAGTTAGTTCTATTCCTGGACAGGATTATTTGCTGGTTTTAGGTTGTGGGGTTTTTTCTAATCAAGACATTTCATGGCCTATAAATTATTTATTGGCAGCACTTTAGAACTAAAAAAGTGTTGGAAATGTAGGGAAAAGATTTGTAAGGTTGGAGCTAAATTCTGTTGCCATTTCTTCAAGCATAATCCAAAACAATTTAATTAAACTCAGTCACATTTCTCTAGATTATTGCAATGTAAATGAAATTGTTTGGTTTCAGCAGTCTAAGCGATGTTTGCAGTGTACATGGAGACTTGCACAACCAAATCTCCTCTTGCAAAAAGAGTTCATGCTCGCAGCAAGATAGCAGCTGAGGCGAAGGTAAAAGGGCTGCATGTGCTGATCCAAAGTTTGTGTGACAAATTCATAACTAGCTAACAAATTTAGTTTGTTTTTTTTTTTTCTGAGGGTTTTAAGTGCCTCATTCAGCACATCCTCATCTCTCACAGTGAAACTTGGTCTTCAGCCATGAGATGCTGCATGCAATGGAAGTGGTTTACATTACACCTAAGATTTCTAGGTTACGTGAGCTCAGTAATGACAGTGAATCACCTTCTAGACCATAAAGCAGAAAGCACGATGGTTTCCTCCAGAGAAAACAGAGAACAGTTTATGCACAATGTGTAGCCTTGTTAAAATGTTTTTCCCAATGAGGCAATAAAACAATTCTAAGAAGTCATAGAAGGGAGGAAAATGTATTTTGCCTTTGCTTCAGAGATAGCAGCTGTGCCACAGACATGAACGGATGAGAACTATTCAGAAGCGGAAAAATGAGCAGATTTAGGCTGCTGTAATTCAAACTGTAATAAAGGAAAATCATAGCTACTGTGCAGAGACACAAGAATTATTAATATGAATGAGCATTAATTATACTGAGAAGCAGGTTACCAGAGCCTTGGTCAATGGCACTAATACTTCCTTCTTTCTGGTAGAAATATGTTGTCCAATATATCATAGCATTGTGTTTGTTGTTTTAAAATTCTTTACTGAAGCCAAGATAAGGGAAATTTATTGTGTGTCCTTTATTTAGCAAAAAACAGAAATGTTATCAGAGAAAACAGTTGGGTTACTGAATATTGTTTGCTCTTGGGAAATTCATGTTGCTTTTTCTCCGTTTGCTACACACCATTCTGTATTATCCTCTCTAAAAAGTGTATATGAGGCCTCTCTCTCATCTCTCCCCTTCTTCCCCTACCATTTGTCAATAATCCTCACTAATACACTCACATATTCTAGGATGAAATATATCTCATTCTCCCCATTGATTGAATGGAACTTGAGTTCTGGCTGTTTGTAAGACAATACCTGAGATCCTACTTAGAATTTCAGCAAAAAGGAAAACAAATGTTTCTCACGTTGGTGAGTAGCAAGAGCGGGGCTGCAGCATGAGGGAGGATGTGCTGGGAGCCGCAGGTGGCTGCAGCAGAGGCATTGTGCAAGTGCCACCTCTCCAAGCAGAGCAGGATGCTGATAACAGGATCCATCAGCAGTCCCAGACAAAGGGAGGTGATGAATCCAGCCTAGGATGTAAGAGGTTCAAAACCTCAAGAGACAGGCTGGAGACATGACTAGAGACAAGTGGTCAAGATAGGTCCAAAATCCAGGCAAGAGACAGGGCTATAAATGTATGCATAAAGTATAGCTTGGGCAAGGCATAAAGACACAGACCAAATTTAAACAGAGCAGAAGGTGCATGGAGTGGTGGTCCCAAGGTGAGATTGGTCAGAACAATTAAGGGCTGCTGATGCACTCAAATGTCATGGTAGTCTTGAAAAGCAGTACCTACCCTACTCCCAATCACTGCACGGTTTTTACAAAAAGAAGCCTTAGAAAAGGAAAGTGTGAGCAACCTGAACTCGGGAAAGAACCTGGAATAGTGTATCTGGATAAATAATTCCTTGGCTTTGAACCCTTCATAGCCAGCCATTTCTGCAGGCATCCAGCAGATAGAAGAACCCCTTTACAGTTCTCCTTATCTGCCTTCTAGATCTTTTCCATGGTTAGCAATATCCCAAGAACAGAAGTGGTCTGCACCTGCTGATGTTCTGGACACACTGTAAGGACCACAGTACAACTTGTAGAGAAACCTGCTTGCCTTATATTGAAAGTGATCTCCTACTAGAGACCTGCTGTATATCCATGCATCTAGATAAAATGAAATGGTTTTAAAACATCAAAATCTATGACATTTTCTAACGGTCACCTCAGTCTTCTGACACTTTTTGCTTTTTAAAGTTGCAAGCACATTTGATGCCATTTCTAAATCCCCAGTAAATGTAGGGGCTGGCTTAAGTTCTTACTGTCAAGAGAATCTCACCAAAGGTGGTACAAGGTGAAAATCTTGTGACAATGTTTTCTGGTTCATTGATAATGCAGCAGAAGATAGACAGAGACATATAGGGGTTTTGAAGGATTCTGGGATTTACAGCTGGAAGAGCGTGGCCTCCAGAAGGTGGATGTTCAGCCCCCACCCTGGGAACGTCACCGGCAGCTGCTTGAGTGTGTGTGGAATAGAGATGGGCAGAGGAGCAGGAAGCAAATGAAGTCCTGCCAGGTAATTGCCTCTCCAAGGAAAATAATTTTTCCCCTATTTAGCTTATGCGGTAACATAGGCATTTTTTTTTCTTTGGTGCTTCCAAATCTTTATATATCTTTTTCTCTGTTTTGGAATCCCTCTTTCCCACTTCCTGCTGACTGCTCTGGCACAAGCCATTGACAGGTGTTACAATAGCTTTCATCACTGAGGTATTTTATATGAGGAAGTACAAGATCTGGTGACACGAAGCTAAAGAATGACTGCAGTCACAGTGCTTTACAACTAAGACAAGGTTCATGAGGGAACAGATTTCTGTTAGCTCACAGCCTGCACAAAGTCTACGTTTTGTAGCTGGCTACAGCTTCTGTCAAGAGAAAGCAGATGGGAATGTAATGATATTTTCATAGTGACTGTCCTAAAACACTCTAAGACTAATAAAAAAAACCCCAAACAAACCCTAATGATATACAGACTGCTAATACTTCTCCTGCTGTGAGACACAGCTTTAATTAAATATATTCACAGTTAACTAACTGCAGATTGAAGGGAGTACCGGGACTAAAAGGTCGCCAGTGAAAGACCAATGACAGCCAAGTCACATTAAAAAAGAAAACAAAACAACAAACCTGCTTCTTGGTCTGTTCCTGGGAAAAGAGTCAGTTTCTCATGGATAATCTGAAAAGTACTCCCCATTTCTGCAATTTAAAGCACTAAGTAGCAATCAAAAATAAATAAACACCATCAGCAGCACCCAAGGATGCCAAATTGCAGATGATGGAGGCTTCAGCCGCAAGGTAGAGAAAAAGCTCCCAAGACAGTCTGGCCCTACTTTGAAAGATCACTTCTAACTCTCTTTCTCTTTTTTTAGCTTCCTGCTGGGACCTGCAAAGCCCAGTAGCATTTCCTCCAGAAGTATTTTTGATATGCCAAGGAGCTACTCCCAAAGGGAATGAGCCTTCATTAGGGACCAAAAAGGGCATCTGGTTCAAATCAAATCAAATCCTGGATCGGACAGCAGGAATATTTTGCCTTTACTGATACCAGACTTCTGCAGTTTCCAGGGAATGCAGAATGGGGCACAGAATGCCAATTCAATTAAGAAGCACTGCTGTTTCCTCTAACTCGAGCAGGGAAGTTCACTGATGCAAGGTAGAGACTCTTGGGAGCCACTATACCTTGCTATGTGAGCTTGGGCAAGATTCTTCATATTCTCATACCTCAGCTAACTGATAAGAGTGTTGAAGTCTTAATTAACATGGGAGACACATGATGGTGACAAAAAGTGCAGCTTTGTCATTATTGCTTTAGCATTTGGACTAGCTGATGCATCTCTGCTCCTATTGATCATCTTCCAAAACCATTTCAGTTTTAAAGAAAATACAGTGACTGTTTGATTATGCTCATTTATAAAGTTAGAGTTATGCTACAGCTAATCTAGTCAAATCTACGGGGTTCCTGAAAGAAGCAGCCAGGACTCCCATCTCCTTTTTGCTTGAGTTCTGCCTTGTGCTTATGCTCTCCAGACTGCTCCGTGAGCTGGCAGTGCTCACTAACGCAGGAAAAAAATGTCTATCACCATTAAATTAATAATTCTGTTGGAGTTATAGAGCAGATGTGTCTCAGTCAGACCAGACAAGCTCTCCAGACAGCACACAGGGAGCAGCAGGAGCACATTTCCAGGAAGCTGGTGCAGGGTAGAACAGGGAATGGCACCTCCAGCCTGCCAGCAGTGAGCTCCTCTTGTCCCAGCTCAGCCTTATGAATGAGACCACCCCTCTGTCCAAGCAGACATCCTCATAAATTATTCCATTTTCAGATAAGTAGCATAGGGTCAGTAAATGCAGGTGTTTTCCAGAAACAAAGGGGAACCTTCAGAAGTTATGAGGCCTTAAAATTCAAGAACAGTTTTAAACTCTTCGCTGGGTAAAAAAATGGCTGGATGTCTGGGCCCTAAGAATGGTGGTGAATTATTGAGGCCTGTTCAGTTTAATATCTTTATCAATGATCTGGACGAGGGGATCGGGTTAACCCTCGGTAAGTTTGCAGACGACACCAAGTTGGGCAGGAGTGTTGATCTGCTTGGGGGTGGGAAAGCTCTACAGAGGGATCTGGACAGGCTGGATCAACGGGCTGAGGCCAACTGTGTGAGGTTCAACAAGGCTCAGTGCCGGGCCCTGCACTTGGGTCACAACAACCCCCTGTAACAGTACAGGCTTGGGGAAGAGTGGCTGGAAAACTGCCTGGTGGAAAAGGAGCTGGGGGTGTTGGTCAACAGCCAGCAGTGTGCCCAGGTGGCCAAGAAGACCCATAGTATCCTGGCCTGTATCAGCAATAGTGTGGCCAGCAGGACTGGGGAAGTGATTGTGCCCCTGTACTCGGCACTGGTGAGGCCACACATTGAATCCTGTGTTCAGTTTTGGGCTCCTCCCCACAAGAAAGACATTGAGGTTCTGGAGCGTGTCCAAAGAAGGGCAACAAAGCTGGTGAAGGGTCTGGAGCACAAGTGTTACGAGGAGCGGCTGAGGGAGCTGGGGTTGTTTAGGCTGGAGAAAAGGAGGCTAAGGAGAGACTTTATCGCTCACTACAAATACCTGAAAGGAGGTTATAGTGATGTGGGTGTCAGTCTCTTCTCCCAATTAACAAGCCATAGGACAAGAGGAAGTAGCCTCAAGTTGTGCCAGGGAAGGTTTAGATTGGACATTAGGAAAAAATGTCTTCACCGGAACAATCTGCCCAAGGAAGTGGTTCAGTCACTGTCCCTGGAGGTATTTAAAGGACGTGTAGATGTGGTTCTTAGGGACATGGTTTAGTGGTCGACTTGGAAGTGCTACTTTAAAAGTTGAACTTCATGATCTTAAAGGCCTTTTCCAACCTAAACAATTCTATGATTCTAAAAACAAGCCCGCGTATGCCTACTTGGCACCCCATGGTCCTGGAAGACATTTCTCGTGCTTTCCTTTATTTACTTCTTTCAGAGCTCTTTCCAGAGGGAGAGGCAGCTGATAAGTGAGACTGGAGGAGTTCCACAGGAAAGTCCAAGACTAAATTTAAAATGTGTAATCAATCTTTAGACCATTTCTTGATAAGCATACTATGGCATCAAGACAGATTGCATGTTAAATAGAGCTGATGAAAGGCAAAGGAGAAGTGAGGAATTCAGTGGCATGTTTCAGAGGGAAATAACTTCACATTTTGCTCAGTTTTCAACTCTCCATGTTTTTCTGGTGCCCATTAATAAGGAAAAAGAAATATATTGCTTTCTTTTTAAAAACAGAATTTCAGCTCAGTAGTTTTCTCCCCTGGTCATTCTCCCATTTTTTCAATACTGATCACTCCTTTTCCAACAACGGGGAGAGGGTGAAGGAAAAGAGAGAGGAAAATTTGCAGTTCACTACAAAAATAAAGAATTCTCTTCCGTCTCCTGTTCATTAAGACTCTCTTTGACCTGGTGAAAAGAGGAGAACATGATTTCAAAAGCTGCAATTTGTTTACTTAATTAAAATTATTTCATTAAAAACTGGATGTTGTTAATATTGCAAAGTCATCTAGTAGAAGGGACTAGAAGGAAAAAATTCTTCGAGGGTGTTTTGGTCCAAGGCGTATTCATGCTCTGTCATCATTTTGTAAAGTAAAAATTTCCCAGCAAAGGAAAAAAAATTCTACCTTATCCAAGCTTCCTTTGATCTTACTTGTTCCTTGAAATTCAAACCAGTTCCTTCAACTACTGATGAATCTGATTAATAAATTTACAGTGCACAGGCATACTAGCACATTAATCCCTTTCTTTGGCTCTAAATTAAGAGTTGCAATTGGTTATCCTGTAGTATTTAAAAATTAGAAATTGTTCCTTCTCATGGTCTCCTTTGCTTTCAGGAGCCTGATGAAAACCGAACTGTATTTCCTTGAAATTCTTTGTTTTTCTTCTGCTTGTTCCCACCTTTTTTTGGATTCCTCTGAAGTTGGAACTTGTCATATTTGTTATATAATAATTGAGTAATCATCTATTTTTACCACCCTTAATCCTTATTTTTAAGGTTCACCCACCAAGTGCCATAAAGAAAAAAACCAAAGCCCTCGCTCCAGAATAGGGACATTGAGTTGATAAGCTGAAAGGGCCTGTCAGGCAACATTGCAAAGACAATTCGATGCTTCACCTTGAAATAGCAGATCTAGGAGGTATTACCAAAACATCAACTTGCATTCACACTAATTGAGGGAACAGTAGCCATGTGTCCTTCAGAGATCTGGCCTGTCATCTTCAAACCTGTGTTTGAAATTAAGTTTAGTTAACCCCAGAGGCTAAATCAAGACATTTAGCATCCCACTAAATCCATCATGAATCCCTCGGAAATGAGGAACTAGCAAACATATCCCAAAATCAAGTACTTATGTCTTTTAGCAGAAAAAGAGAGAGCAGACATTTCCTGACCTGTATTAATAATAGTGCAACTTCAGCTTCATCAGCAAATATAGTGTGTTATCCAGTTGTGTGTGCAATGGCTTAGGTCCATTGGAAACTGACCAGTTGCCCTCTAGTGAGCGTAAGGATGTCTCTGCTTTGTTTCTGGTGCAGCAGGTATGTTTTCTTTCCTTGCTGTGCATCCACCCGAACCCAGGCAGCTCTCCACCAGTCAGGTGCTATGAAGTCTTTGCTCTGAAGTGGGGAAAACCAGTGGCAGAGCTAATCAATGTAGTCCTTAGGAAAAGTACTGTAAGAGTACTCTTCATTTAGGTATTAGCAGACACTTCTCACAGAATAATGGAGAAGGCTTTGGTCTGGTTCTGAGGAAGATTCCCAGCAGGAATATAGCAACTAGTCAACTGGTGATCTGTCCTTATGCCTTTTCCTACCGTTGTCGTGCCCTTTTCTGCATGCTGTTTGCACAGGTTTCTGGAATCTGAGACTTTTTTGAGACAGAATTCACTTGGGACAGAGTGGAAGAAGGGGCTGTTACTCTTAATGAATAAACCAAGTAGCCTTTATGACTGGGACCTTGAACTCCACTTAATTTCTGTGGAAACTACAGAATTTTTAGGCATATGTGTGTTTTTTCTTTTTTTCCTATTTTCATTTTTTTAAATTACACAATCTCTGAACTTCTAGAGGTAAATCAAAGTAAAAAACAATACAAAACAAAACAAACACAAAAATGTCAATGAGCCTATTAGTATGCACTTTGTAATACAGGATGAGTAAAATTTTTAGAAGATATGGGAGAATTTTCTAAATTTTAAACACAGTGTCAGACTCACTAGGCTGTAGAGGCTGTGAGATCAGCAAGGTTAGAGTCTCAACAATAAAGCAGAACAAGGACTGAGGCTGTTTTCTTGTACAGTGATGACCCCCATGCTGCTCTGGTGAATTATTCTTTGTATTCCAGCTTATTAGGTGAAAGCAGGAACAGCAGCATCGACCAGGTCAGTGCTTCCAGCTTTGTTGCCCCTTCCGTCAGTGAGGGGGCCCAATGACTCATAAGTCTCCTGCAATAAGAAGCCAATTTACCTTTAGTGTACACAGAGTGACAGATAATCCACGAACAGCCCCATCCTCTGTGCGGCAGGGTCAGGAGGACAACTGGAGGCAGTAATTTCATTAGTTGTCCCAAGCTTTGCCATGCTCACTCACTCCTTGTGGGACATATGTGATTTTCAGTAAGTCCATAGACAGCCAAGAAAACCCACATACAGAAATGTCTAAGACACCTGAATGTCACAGATGTGTTTGCTGTGGGTAAAACAATTCACAAGGTTGCACAACTAAATGCATCTAGCCGATGCATGGCTTGGTATAAAATGTGGGAAGCTTTACAGTCTTTTAATGCAGTTTTAGACTGAGATTTTCTTTATAAGGTGACTGGAATGCTGTGATTGCAATCGGAAAGGCTTTTTTTTTTTTTAAACAGGGACACTTCGGAAGAAAAAATGATTAACGTTCATTTACTCATGGTCTCAGTTACCACGACCCAGAATGACCCCTGTTTACAATTATCTGTGTGATCCTCCAGGCCACTGATTAGCTTTTATACAGCTTGTGAAAGGTGCGACAATTTGCAAATTTTACATCAATATGAATTAAGAAACCAAACCACCCCTAACTACAGACATGAACACTTTAAACTGAGGCAATGCCATTAACATTACAATAATCTTTTCTTGGATTCAAAATATGATGAAGCATAGGTCAGGGGTTTACAGCCTTTGGCCACCCAGGATGGGTCAAAACTTCCTTTTTATTTTTAAAAACTTATTAATATTTCATATTAATGTACTGAGCATTCATTTGTTGTATCAGCCTTCAAAATCAGGGTAAATTTAGCAGTTGCTCAGATAAACATCTGTAGCTCTTGTTAAAATAATAAAAACAAAATTTGTTTTCTTGGAAGGTCAGCCTAAATGTTGTCTTCTGTCTGCCTTATTCTGAAAGATAGGGTTTCTTTAGAGAAACAATTCATGTGAAACTGTTTAGTGTCATAAATTCCCAGTCCCAAAGCTACCAAGAGTGTCTCCTGGCTGAATATCATACCTGGCTCTCGTACAGATTTTCTGATTTGTCTCATGCTTTAGAAAGAGCTCTGCAATTGTTACCTTTATATTCAATATTTTAAAGAAAAGCATCAATGCTTAATAAAAAAAAAAAGAGAAGGGCAGGTGCTACATTGAAAAATAAGTAGTATATTATGCTTTGCTTAAACATATTGTGTATATGGAAAAAAATACAAAGTGCAAAAAGAACAGCTTGGGTAAGGTTATAAATACAAAAGTGATTTTATTCCTGCAGCATAACTGTTTATTGCTTGTTAGTCATAAAACTAAGGCAATTTACTTCTCAGTTGCAGACATATAACACTGGTTATCAAGTCCATCAGCACCCTTCAGCAAGCAGGTAGAAACCACAACAGAACCAATCATTTTTAACTGTACGACCCAACTTTGAAGAATCTTGGCACAAATTTCAAGGCAGTGATTCCTGTGGTCTCAGTATCACATCTACTTTGTACTCTGCCACTGAGTGTGCAAAAAACAAGTTAGGTTGCCTGCAAAGAGCAGTCTAGCCATGGTAAGTCAGAGCTTGACATGGGATAATTTCTCCTGCTGAGAATGTGAATTCAGTCTTAGAAACAAAACAAGCTGTGTTACTTCAGATTTCTTATCTAAATTACCTTGGGTGTTTTGAGGATCCAGACACGCAGAGCAGGTCTAGACAAGTGAATCTTTACATAAGATAGTCACAGCCCCTGGGATGCCAGCAAGTCCTTTTTGCTTTAATTATTCACTTCATTGTTTTAATTCTCCCAGCCAGACTATGATGTTAATGACTGTTTGATTTATAGGGTTTTAAAAATGGTTTTGCATATAAAATATTTTTAAATATTTCAGATTATACCAATGGGACAGGATAAACAGGCAATATTTTTCTGTTTCTATTTTTTTCTTATTTAGATCATCATTTTAACAGGGAAGGAAGTATAGACCCAAGCCCACAGGGATCCTGATCTAATCAGAGGTTTGTAAGCATTACTGCTGTACAAATAACAAAATAGTGTTCCAGTCTCTTTGAAATTTTTGAACTGCTGACTATTAATTATTTTGTATAAAGAATAAAAGTCTCAGAAGGACGAACTGAGCAGAATCAGTTATTTTAGTGTCATTAGTAAATGGAAGAAATCACCCATGGATCCATTACCAAACCTGGCGTAGTTCAGTGCTGCAGCATTCCTACTGCAGTTCACAGCTCCTGGTCAAACACCCCGAGTATACATCCCATTTCTGTCAGAGTGTATAAATAAAAATATTTCTAGCAGTTTCCTATTTCAGAAATGCAGTTTCAAAGCCATCTTTTTTTCCCCAGTACAGAGTATATGCTTGGGAACACCTTCAGAATTAATTTTGAGCAGCCTTTTTAAACACATGCTGCCAGCAACAGCTAACATCATGATGGTAGCAAAACTGTCAGTACAAAGCATTTTAGAATGATGACTTAACTAAATACTTCAGTTTCAACACACACAAAAAAAAGAACTTTAATAACTATTCATATGAAATAGCAATGCATAAATCAGGACATTTAGTGCAAAGGTCTTATAAGCATTAGAAACACACAATGTAAAATACCATCTCTCTGGTTGTCAGTTGGGATAACAGCAAAATAAACAGAGAAAATAGAAATAAAGACATTTAGTAATATAAAGTATGTGAGTCAAAGAGAAGTTCTTTATTGACTTAATTACTTAGCTCATTGCAACCTACTAACCACCTTCTCAAGTGCTTTATATTGAGAAAGCAGACTAAAGTCAGGAGCTGGAGTAAGAACTGGAGCTGGAATTTAAGGCTAAGTAGTGGTATGTTCCCTTGTTTTGTGCCTTCTGTGTTTACAAGGCAATATTTTATTTGCCTCTAAGATCAAATGACCACAAAGTAGCCACCTGGATTGGAATGCAGGCATCGTCAGCATCAGTGCTAGCATTTAGCTTATAGAAAAAGAAATAGAGGTCAAAGTGAAAAGTGATAAGAAATACAAATCTGACTTTACAATGATGTGGTGCACTTACTGCATGCCCTTCACAATGCTTACTATGGAAAACAGCCAACACAAAGCATCCTCAGAGTGTAATTCTGCAGTGGTTTTATACAGCTGCCCATTTCTGGCATGGTAGGTTGAAGTAGTATATCCAACTAGCTAGCTGCAGTTCAGTTCTATTGGCTCTAGGTGATAAATTATCAACCATTGGTATTATTCCAACTCAGTGGGAACAACTTTGGCCAGAACTTCTGCTCCCCTCTGCCCACAAATGCATCCTAAATCACTATCAGATTATCTATCCTTAATGGGCAATCTGTTGACCTGAGCAGGCAGCATGTAATTTGTCTGCATAATATTTTGAGCCCATCTGTGTGACTGATAACATGAGCCATTCAGATTTTTACAGTCTTTTGCTGGGCTGTTCCATGAAAAAGACATAAAGGTTAAAGAAAAGTAGAATTTAGGACAAGTAGAATATCTTGATGTCTTTCTAAGGTAGAGTTAATTTAGATAAACTAAAGTTTAGAAGATTGATCTGTCAAGTTTATAAATTCTTTTTTTCTACCTGGGATATAAAATATAACTCAAGTTTGTAAATGAAGTAAAAATATTTATAATTGTATTAACAAGAGGTGGTGATATCCAGTGGCAAGGCAGTCACTTATCCTTTTAAAGTTTTTATTCCAATGACATCTTTTAATGGATATAGCTTCCTAAGCATATCAGAAAGAGCAAATCCAACACAAATTCATATAAGGAATTTGTGCCTTCTTGGAGACATGGGATTGGCACCCAATCTTGAATTCAAGAATAATACCGTATAACACTAATAGTAGTTAATGGTCTATTTTTCTTTTTTTTCATTGATCAAAGTCAGTCCTTGTTGCAACTCAGAAAACCATGGATTTTGCCTGGTTCACAACAGAACACTTGACCCATGAGGTTTCCATAAATTTTGCTGGACATGACCGGGGGAAACAACACTTTTTAACTGTAATACCACTAGCCAAATGTAGAAATAAAAGGGTAGTTGTTAATACAGATCCAGTTTAAATAATCATAGAATCATAGAATGGTTAGGATTGGAAAGGACTTTAAAGATCATCGAGTTCCAACCCCCCTGCCATGGGCAGGGACACCTTCCACTAGCCCAGGTTACTCAAAGCCTCATCCAGCCTGGCCTTGAACACCTCCAGGGATGGGGCATCCACAGCTTCTCTGGGCAACCTGTGCCACTGCCTCATCACCCTCATAGTGAAAAATTTCTTCCTAACTTCTAGTCTAAATTTACCCTCTTTCAGCTTATACCCGTTACCCCTTGTCTTATCACTACACTCCCTGATAAAGAGTGCCTCCCCATCTCTCCTGTAGGCCCCCTTCAGGTACTAGAAGGCTGCTATTAAATCTCCTCGGAGCCTTCTCTTCTCCAGGCTGAACAACCCCAACTCTTTCAACCTGCCCTCACAGGGGAGGTGCTCCAGCCCTCTGACCAATTTCGTGGCTCTCCTCTGGACTCTCTCCAACAGGTCCATGTCTTTTTTATGTTGGGGGCCCCATGTCTGAACACAGTACTCAAAGGTGGGGTTTCACGAGAGCAGAGTAGAGGGGGAGAGTCATCTCCCTTGACCTGCTGCTAATGCGTCTTTTGATACAGCCCAGGACACGGGTGGCTTTCTGGGCTGCAAGCGCACACTGCTGGCTCATGTTGAGCTTCTCATCCACCAATACCCCCAAGTCCTTCTCCTCAGAGCTCTTCTCTATCCATTCTCTGCCAAGCGTGTATTTGTGCTTGGGATTGCCTCGACCCATGTGCAGGACCTTGCACTTGGCCTTGTTGAACTTTATGAGGTTGGCATTGTCCCACCTCTCAAGCCTGCCAAGGTCCCTCTGGATGGCATCCCTTCCCTCCAGTGTGTCCACCACACCACACAGCTTGGTGTCATCGGCAAATTTGTTGAGGGTGCACTCTATCTGGCTGTCCATGTCTCCAACAAAGATGTTAAACAACACTGGTCCTGGATACAAAGCAAGTATCTGAGATCTAAAACAGAACAGGAACTAAATAGCACAGCTGAATTCATGGAAGTACTTAGCCTGCTAAGATCTGTGCTCTCCCCCAAATCTTTACAGAATCTCAATTTCACCTCTCATGCATACTGCTGACGCTTCCCTGTGAGGCCAGAATCACCAAAGACAGAGACTAGTTCTAGAACCAACTTGGAAACACTGGTTTCTTAATTCTAGCTGTAATTAATTAATGTTTTTACATAGGCTCAGTCTCTGGGATGTCAGTGCATATCATAACTGCTGCATTCAGTGTCATGGAAAACGAAGTTTAAACCAAATGAGATAGCTCTGTAGTAGTTGTTTTAATTAACTCAGAGAAGACAGGTTTAAAAAAGGCCCTAGTGTCGAACAGCTCATCTCCCAAAGTACGTCTGCTTATCCATTTTTGTTTTGACGGTGATTTATGGCTGTGATTCTTGCACAGTGAAGTAACAGCGACACTGTGAAAGCCCTATGTTATGACACTTAAAGAACACAAGGCTGGCTGTGAGTTCTGTTCTGCTATGCGACATCATAGATGTGACCTCTACAGCAAGATAAAATACATATATATGAAACACATCCTTAGCTATCTCACCTCCTCACCTCCTCTCAGCCTGCTACCTGTTTCCACTCCTTTTACTACCTTAAAATGTGGAAGATGTTCAGCATCCAGAATAGACAAAGGTCAATCTCAGCATAAATGGTATCAGTTTCATTCATGATGTCTTCTCCTTGAAATATAACGCCTCGCACACTTGCAAATGAGACACTAGCTTCCCATACCATGGGAAAAAAAGTCAGTGCCCAGCTTATATCAGAGGAGGCCAGCCCCTCAGTCTAGAAGGAGCTGGAGTGGACTTGAGAATTTAAATGTGTTGTAGAGGTGCTGAGAGACCTCAAACAGAGCAGGCTTCCCATTGCATTAGGTGCTATTTGCATGGCAAGCACCCATTTCTTCTGGAAAGAATCTGCAGTGTAAAAGCAATCTGTGGCAGACACGCTGCCCATATCCGCATCCCCTCCTCTGTAACCCCAAGAGGGCAGAACAATGAAAAAGAAAGAATTTACAAGACAGCCATAAGCATTTTGGTCAACAGTTGCAAATGTTTTCTCTTTATTATTTGTTTTAAATGGATACAGTTTAAATTGTCTACCAGAAGGGATGTGTAGAGTATATGAAGAGGGTCTTCATAGTGTACAAATGCAGATTCCAAAGATACTTTAATATTATACATTTTAAAAATCAGTAAGAATGCATTTGACTGATCTCATACAGTCCTCTTCCTAGCATGGGACACAGACCGTTAGCCCAGCAATTCCAGTATGCACACACAAATAACACTAGAGATATTCAAAGTTATAACATTTGTGAACTGACATTTACTTCTGTTGCATCTCTACTGTGAATAAACTTGCAATTAACTTTATTGAGTTTTCTTGGTTAGTTAAGCTGCCAAGAAAAGGCAGTAACATCAAAAACCTTCATCACACTGTTAAAAGATGACTTAATGACTGAGGAAAGATATCAGACTGTTCATCAGACTAGCAGCAACAGAGACCACATTCTTATTTAAATAGATTTCTGTCATGTTATCCAAGTTTTCTTGAGAGCCTTATTTTGTTCTCCCTACATGCAAATGCATTTATAGAGACAGATAATTTCTACAATGTTTGTCCATACACATGTAGGTTAGAAATCACCAGAACTGCTACAAAGCTTGTTTGTTTGTGCTATACACATGATACAAAAATGATAAATAACATGGGATGTGTTAGGCATCTTCAGATGACTCCATAAGCTTTCTTCATAAAACCATTAAAATTCTGGCTGAAACTGACAAGAATCAAGATGGATCAAGAACTCACCCAGTGACACTAGACAGTGTTTCCTGAATAGTTACCATCTATACTATGGTTAATATTCCGACTGAATGTGTAAAAATACATATATTTAGACATTAATATGATTTGGTTTCAATTACACTTCCTTATAACGTTCACTAGTTATGATATATAATGATTGCAAATTTTCACACTTCTCTGTCCTTCACAGAAGGATCACTGGGTTACACTGCTATAAATCAAGGGCACTGCTGAAGTGGTAAGTGGGAGGAAAGCACAGCAGGTGCACAAGAGAGCAGAGCAAGAGGTCTAGGACTAAAAGAAAGCTGTCCTTGTCCAGAGAAAGGAAGCAATTATCTTCAGGACTCTGCGGACAGACAGATCACTGTTATTCACTCAAACTTTGTCTGTGTTAGTAAGACTCATTTCCAGTTCCCTAGAGATCAAGTCATTGCTCAGTAGAGACATGCCTACTGAAACTGTTTTATTTGTAAAAGTAACACTTTTATGACTAGAAACAGTAGGAAGAGTTAGGTAGCTAAAATACACTCACTCTAATAGAAAACAGATGTTCTGTGAAGTAGACATATTACAAGACCTAGCTGTAAGATCAGGGAACATCACCTACATTCAGCATTGTCAAGTTCATGTAATTTCATGTATTAACTTTAAATTGAGCAGTCATCCAGTTATCCCTATTGTGCTTAACTTTCTAAAACTTAAAATTTGGTGGATCATATTAATTATAACAATAGTAATTTCCCTGGTAACTATTTGTTTGTGCATAACATGGGGCTGAAATAACAATGAAGGGAAACACCAAGAGACAATGTTCTGTGTTTTTTGTCTTATTGCTGGACTCCGTTGCTTCAAGAGAGAGAAATCCAGTGCATGCGTTCCAGGTGTCCAAGCTCCACAATCCCAGTTACTTTCAGTACGCAGTTGTTTGTTCTTCCTGTAGTCCATTACCCTAAAATATGATTATGTATGTGCTCTAAAGAGAAGTTCCCTTTATCTTAGGTAAATGGCCAAATACTGTCCTCAGTTACCATAAGTCTAAATGAAGAGAGTTGCTGTCTAGTGCCACAGGGCTTAATTAGGATTTAGGCAGTCCATAGACTTCTTTTTTGCTTTCAGTTGAGAAATAAATTAGCAAACATATTGGTATGAACCATGATTCATGTATGTATTTTTATTTAATTATTCTAAACAAACAAACACAATGTAGGAAGGATGTTTATGTTCTTCTAGAATACTCACAGATCTTCAATGTTTACAATACTCTAATTTTGAGAGAGCAGCTGAACAGTATTTAATAGAGCAATAAGCCATCTAGGTATGACGCACTGTTGATTTTGCAATGCATGCACTCTTTGCCTTTGCACTTAATGAGTTTCAGCTAGGAATGATCCCAGTGCTGCAAATCCATGGACACAGGTTTGTATCACTTCAGGTAAGAACTTCATTCTCTCAGACTGAGGGGAATACCCAAAGTTCTTCCTTCAAAGGAAGAGAAACACACAGATTTCAGCTCTGGAAAGCAAGAGCAACACGCAGATGGATATAAACCCAGATTCCCTTTGTAGAAATTTTTAAAAAAGTTCCCGAGCAACCTTTTACCAGTAACCAAGTATGCTTTGGAAAGTGGGTAATCCTTCTTGTACAGAGCCCTTTCATTTCATCTCACTATTCTGAACTAAATGTAACCTCTGCCATTGTTCTGGGGCTGGGAGGTATCCTCTGGAGTGATATGCCCATGCACAACCCAAGGCATTTTTTTTTTTCCCTGATCCAAGTGGTGAGTTGCATTTAAGAGATTCCAGCTCTTTGACATGTCATTCCAAGATAGATGGGAGTTAAGAAGGCAACCCCATTTTTTCCTTGATTGCTTTGGACTACAGCAACACTGAGGAGCTGCAACTTGGAATCATATTCTATGCATTACTCAAATCATATGTACAAAGGTTTCACGACTCACATTGAAATAATTTATGGAGTGTGTAATCTGTAGGTGTCTTTACAAACCAGAAAGTTGGAGGAAAGCTGTAGGCTCCATTTGTTTTAATCAGCATTCATTGCAAACCAGTAATCCATCAGAGGCTACAGTTCATCTATTGTAGAGGGAAAAGAAAGTTCACCCTCCCCATTATTTCTCCTTTGACCTAATTTTGCTTCCACTTAGGCTCTGTCCTAAGTGCGGTCACCCCTTGGGGTCTGTTACTCCTCTGAAGAAAGGTGACAGCTCTGAGGGTGCTGAGGGACTTCATACAGAACCTCAACAGCAGAAGCACATCTAGCAACTGTGGCTGCGAGAGGATGAACCTGGAAACCCTGCCAGGTCTGTCCTTTGTCACACCCAGATAGTTCCTTGCATCATTTCTCCAAGAATATTCCCCAACAAAGGAGAACGAGTCTATGTATCCCAAGTAGTAAAAACAGCCCCCAAAAGAGAAACTTTGGCTTTCAGGAGAGCTTGTCACAACCTGAACTTCAGAGCTAGAACTAACATTCAGTCTATTGCATCCAGAAATTCAGTAGCTTCTCAGTTTTCCTTGTTAATTCAAACATATTGATAAGTAATTATTTAAATCAAAGAGCCATCCTCAGGATGCATCTCAGACTGGGGAACTGCTGAGATAAATGAGGTTAAGAAAAGTAATTCTCTCTTTTTACCACATATTGAAATAGTCTAGCTTTGCACCAGGGACTAATTCTGCAGTAGTTAACTCATGACCATGTCAAAAAGTGGTTTCAAATTCTGCCAAGAAATTTCAGAAACAAGTAACATCCAACTCTCTTTCTATCCCCTTTAGCAAGAGATCAGTTTTAGCCTTGTTTTATTGAATAAAATTATATTTTCCTGGTTTAAGAGTTAGTTAATATTATTTTGGTTGTACTTGAAGATTGCCAAACTCAAGCATTAAAAATACATCCATGATTCAGCTCCAAAGAATTCAATTGAAAAAAAAAGTAATTAAAAAAGGCAGATTTTCACATTTAAATATCTAAGCTACTTTGAACATGTTTTTGAGATTTAATCCATAAACATGAGGTACAGTCTCTTTTTTTTTTTTTTTAAATGCATTATAATTGGGACATTTACACTGAACAAAATTATATCTGCTTAATCCAATTCAAGAGCTGACAAAAGATTAGTATCAAATTCCATGTAGACTTTCCATGGTGAACTATTTCTACCATCACAGATCATTTAGGTCTTAATATATTTATCCTCACATGATTATCCCTTTGAGGCAGAGTGGTAATTACATCTGAGTTTCCCAATGTCTCACAACAAGTCTAGGAACAGAACTCTGTCATTGTTTGCTCTGTCATAGTAATTTCTTCATGCGAACACTTTTTTCACATTATACAGTTATTTTGTTTTCAGCCCCACAGCACTGATTGAGCCAGACCTTGTTTACAGTTTATTCATCAGAACTGCTAAAACCAAGACACAGGAATAACCGCTCAGACAAAACTGAAGAAGTGCATCAGTCAGCACTAGATCCCAGGGACTTTGCCTTCAATACATACATTTTATCTTCAAATTAAGCACCCTCCTTGCCATGAGAGGTAATAGAAATCATCCAAAGTAAGATAAGCCCTACTAACATGCCTGTTCATAAACAATATAAGTGAATAAATGATGTGATTTCCAGCTGAAGAGCTGTTAATATTCCTATGCATAGAAATAACTGTGAGATAATAATGGATATTTAGGGAGAGAAGTGGATATCTAAGAGACATTGGCTCTAGTCCTATGTTCTCTACAAGTCTTGCAACCCATGCTGTCTGCTTGGTACTTCAGTTGTCTCAACAGGAATTGTGAAACTTGTCTGGCATTCACAAGTTCTTTGGAAGCTGAGTATAAAAAGTGTCATACCAGGAAGACAAATGTTTTCAGTGATGAAGCATTTCCATGAAATGAACGTACTCACCTGGGAGATGGGAAATACATGCTCTAAATCAGGCAGTGCACCTGTATGGACCTGGCTTCCCCCACATCTCAGACAATGGGCCTAATCTCCAGATTAACAGCTTTACTTGTAGTATTATTATTT
This sequence comes from Syrrhaptes paradoxus, assembly GCA_013400615.1. Taxonomy (NCBI): domain Eukaryota; kingdom Metazoa; phylum Chordata; class Aves; order Pterocliformes; family Pteroclidae; genus Syrrhaptes; species Syrrhaptes paradoxus. The sequence goes on from VZTO01022708.1 coordinate 174,584, forward strand.
AAATTGTATTCTGGAAATGAGAAAGACAGCGTTATTGAAACTTTTATTTCAGGAAAGATACTGGTTTCAGACAATAAATATTTCTGGCTCCCTGCCTTCTTACTGTTTTATTACCTTTTCCCTCAAAAAATGAGAAAAAATGATACAAATAAACCTTATCCCATTCTTTAGCAAAAGAAAGAGACTAATTTCTAATGATAACAAGGGGAAATGGTTATTCTGAGAACGCCATTCACGCAGATACCAAAGCTTAAGTTAAATAATATTAACAATAAGAATAAAAATAAAAATAGTAATAATAACAATAACATCAGTCAAAGACACTTGGAAGAGTTTGGTTCCATCCTCTCATGCAGTTTTTTAACTTAACCATTTTTTTCTGAGAATACTTAAGGGTGAAACTTTACAGCTATGCTTCAAAACCAAAAGCCACAAAACTGAAGTTTCGTTGTAAACAGTTGCTTTTCAAGAGCAAGCTGTCAAATTTATCAGTAACAGAACTCCCAGATCACACCTAGACACCTTGAGAAGCTTTCACATCCACTTCAGTAACTCAAACACACACAGGTTCCCAAGTAGAGATGGCCTCAAACTGCTGCTCAGATTTCAAAGCACGCGTGTGTTCAGAATAGATGTGCAGGGAATGTGTCCCTACCTTCTGCTGAACCACCATAGTCCATGCATTGTCTGTGTGCCTTCACCTCAGAAACATCTAGGTGTTGCGGAAAGGTAGGGAGCTAGTGGTGCCCATCAGCCCCTGCTGATCTGTATTATTAATGTATGTTCAGCTCAGAGAGACCATAGCATCACCAATCCATTACTAGCATTGCTCTTTGAAGAAGGGAGTCAAGGCTAAAGAAACAATGGTCTTGCATTAAGATTTTTAGGCTTGTGTGATGCTTGCTTCAAACGTGTCCATCCTCTTACTCTAAATCACCAAACACACCATTAAATCAAGAAGAAAAGCAAAACACCACAGTAAAATTGAATTCATGACTGCAGCAATATTTTATGTACAAGAAACTCAAATCTCAACAGAACATCAGAGAACCCTAAAGTCATGTCTTCTGTTGTGCAGCCCTCCTTGTCACTGAAATAACAAACCTACACAGGAAAAAGTGTTTCAGGACAATACAGGAGATGGCAATTTAGTTGGCCCAAAGAAATACAAAGAAATGATAAACACTTACACAGGACTGCAGAGTAATTAAAATAAATCCCTTTCCTTTATGAAACAGATAGCCCATTTATGAGGAAATATGTCTAGATTTTTCTTGACTGAGGAACCAATAAAGAAATTAAAGGAAGAACACAACAGCACTGATTTTTTAAGGAGAAAGGAATATAGCACTTTTTCAGAAGAGCTAGTGAAAAAGCATGAGTTCCTAGAATAATTAAATCCTCTGGAAAACAAAGAAGAAAAATCAATAATACTAATGTAATCCAATGAACCACAAAGTCTAATATTAGAAAAAAAGTAGGGCAATGATATAAGGAAATTGAAAAAAAATCAGGAAAATTGTATCTAAAAGAAATCTAGCTACAGTCACCTGCAGCTTCTAGGGGATGAAAATTATCTTGTTCAAATAAAAACAAATAATAGAATGCTATCATCCAAATCACAGATTAGTGGCCTACCCTTAGCAAAGAACATGATAATATCAAAAAGAAAAGATAAAAGAGAAATGCAGCACAAGTTGAACAAACACACTCTTGGGAAGGAGCTAAGAATATAAAAGTGAACCCGGAGGAAAGAGAACAAAACAACCTCACGAAGGATGCCTTCACACAGGCACATACATTGCTGTCAGCAAAATTCAAGGGACAACTCTCCTCTTAATATTCTGTTATAATGGGAAAAATCCAATGATAGGTCAACTATCCCAGTTTAGATATTTAACTCAGTACAGCAAATTTCTTCAAGGCAATTGAAGGAATCAGCGCTAAAAACAACAACAAAACAATGAAATGCATATCCCCAGCTGATCTCCTCCAAGACAGAAAAAGCACAACCACTAATAGTTAAATATCCTCAACAGTGCTATTCAAGGGCTCCAAAAATCAATAACGCTCATATTCATCTTCCCACATGCAAGCTACTCCACCCTTCTCTGCTACAAAGTGAGTTGCATGGGGTGGAATGCAGCAAAAATAGAAACATTGCCTAATTTCACCAAAGCCACATCTCTAGATGAGGATTTAATGATGTTCAGCTCTAACACATCTGTATGCTTTTTGTGAAGCTGCTTTCTGGGGAGAACAGCGTACAGCAGGCATTCCCCACACTAACTCCCTGTTTAATTGCTCCGTGGCTGGTCTGAGTGACAGCCCTGGTCCTGGCTGAGGGACAGTCTGATTGACAGGCTGCTTCTTCACAGAATATGACACTCTGCCTGGAAACAGAATACAGGAGTTAGACACATTGCTCCTAACAAAGAAAATCCCATCTATGGCCCTAACCATGTCAAGACAACTGGGGCTGATAGAAAAAAAGTGCTTAAATGGGGACACACATTATATCCAACGAAGAAAAATGCTACAGAAACAGTTCTCAGCTTCAAACATGTTCTTTGTCTAAAACCCACCAAGCAACAGCTCAGGGATTTTTCTATCACATTGTTTCAGCATGCCTTTTGTCTATTATTTCTAAGAATTAAAGCCTGCTCTTTCCTCTAGGTCAATACTGGCAAATAAGATATGTATCTAGACACCTCAGCTCTTTCTAAAGCTATTGACAACAGACATTCAGCACTGCAAACATCCAAATTCCTCTCTCCCTCATCTTGTAAAAAGAGCTTGTGGTCTAATTGATACCAATTCTGGGAAGCAGAGAAGAAAACCTGATGTTTTCATTGTGGTGTTTGTGCATTCATTTGCAGTAAGTGCATCATGTTACCATGAAGATGTCTGTAAGGGCTTGAAGAGCAAGACAGAGCAGCACATTTTAAATTGATTGTTTGGGGGGAATATCTTTAAACCTTCTCTGAGAATGCCTTAAATGAGGCAGAAGTGCTGGAGCTCATAGATGGTTCTGTATATGAACCGTCAGTATCAAGTACTATTCTACAGTCTTAACATTCACTGCAGAGCTGAAAGGCTTAATTACATAGAAGCCTCTTGTATATGGTGTACGAACTGCAGAGCAACCATCAACCAGAGTTGCTCTAGCCACACCACTGCAGACTGGGCTAACAGAAAGACAGCATCAACAAGAACTGTTTAAACAGACACACAGTGAGGATCAGAACCAGGCAGAGCAGTAATTTTGCTGTTCACCCAGATGACCGACAGGAAGATGTCTGTGTCAGCAGTGATCAGCTTGATGGCCAAGTGCAGCTCATATTTACTCCATATTTATGCCAGTAAAAGAGGATAATATGGCTCATATTTCCACACAATACTCACAGCCCCCAAGTTGGAACTGGTTCAGATCCATTCTCATAGATGCAGCTCCCACTGCAATTAATGGAAACTTTATCTGTGAAATTCTACCAGTGTAACCAATCATAAAATTAGCCTTCCAGCCCAAGATTTAATTGGATGATTTTGGCGGTGCTTAGTTGACAGACTGTAGTACCTTTAGGAGTTCTGTGTATTTGAACAGACCTATTAAAAGAAACAAAAAGGAAATCACAGTAAGTCCCATAATAAGCAGACTACTAAAATCCAATTTCAGCAGCAAAAGCTTCATACAGGTACCTTATGTTCTACTAATCTAGAAGATTATTGGGCAAATCAAATTAAAGCAGAGTCCTCAGACGAACAAGTAAGAATTGAATTCTCTTATATTCCCATCAAATCTCTGTATCTGCATATCCAGATCTCTGGAAAAAGTCTTTACATCATGATAAACATGAGAGAAGGCATGAAAGTGAAAAATTTGGCTTTGGATGAGCCACATATCTTTGATGAAAAATTTAGTCTGGCCTCTTGTATGCACAAGCAGAATTAATTTTTGATTTTTTTCAGCTGTCCTCAAAGAAAGGACAATGTAGGGTTCTGATTTTTTCTTTTTTTAGATTGCCTGCAATAGTGATATTTTAGTTGTGGCCATTCTCAGCAGAAACAGCTTGTTGTCTTCAAAACAGCTGTCTTCTATCAGACCTCACAGCAGCCTTTCTTTCTACACCTGTAGGAATGTATATCCCATTAGAGCCAGAGAGCTCCTCAGCTACAGTTCGGAGTCCTGCAGCTCCCTCTGCTCTCCCCACTGATTTACAAAACCAAGAAGACATTGCACCACCTAGGTCCAAGGTAGCGGTCACAGCAGTGATAGTAAGGGTCATTCTTTATGATACAAGAGAGATAACATCAGCTGTGGAACCTGGGGAGCTGAGAAGAAAAGAATTGGTTAACAAAACTGATGTTTGAGAAGACACCATGTTGAGACCAGGACTGACCTGGGGAATCTTCACTCCATCCTCCATTCTGCACCACAAAGTCTGGAATCTAAGGTGCCTCAGATTGCCAGCAGTGGGAATCACTTGTGCAAGTCAGTCAAGCAACAATGCTGTTTTCCCTTTCGTGATACTGTGTAGGACAATGCAGTATCATATCACTCTACCAAAGTGCTGCAGTGCAGATAGATTTTGTCCCAGCTTGACATTCTGCTAACTATCCCGTCTTCCAAAAACATAACTTTCTGCATTCCTGAACTATGAAATTTCACAATCAAGAGATTAACAGCTTGTGACTGTATTTCCAGTAATAATAAAATTAATGAAAGTAAAACTGTATATCTCATTTCTGGGATTTTTGTTTTGTTTGTTTTTTTAAGAAATTGCGGAGGGGAAAAACTTTAGATAGACAGAAAACAACCATTGAAATTTCT
>VZTO01022708.1:179461-193786 GCA_013400615.1 Syrrhaptes paradoxus
AAATCAAAACATGTAAGTGGAATATAAAGAAGGAAGAAAAATAAGGCAGGGCAGTGAACAGCATAAATAGAAAACAAATAAACAAACAAAGGATTGTTGGAGGCAGGGAATAGACAAGTAAAAACATAAATAAATTTTGTGTTTTAACATCAGAAATCCTGAACTGATATGAGAATATGTAAACTCACTGTATTAGCACTTTTAGCAAATTAAAGCTCTACAAGCAGCAGTATAAAAGCACGTACATTATAGTAGACTTGGAGTAAGCATGTATTTTTACCTCTGCAAAACTTGTATTACTGCAGTCTATTCTGGCAGCCTTGCAACCAGTGTCTTAGCAAAAAGGCCAACATCACTTTCACCTCTGCAAAATACCGATAAAAACCAAGTAAGAACTTTCATGTTGAGTGTACTCATGTCCTTGAGCAATGAATTCTTTTCTTTTCTACTTAAGCCTTAAAGAAGGCACTAGAGCTACCACATAGTGCCTACACCTGCTTTTGACTGGAAGAGAAGTATTACAGTTTCTTCAACCATTCAGCAAATCACTCTGCAAAATTTTAAAGAATTTGCTACAGGGACTCTTCTCACAAGGCTCTTCCACATAACTAATGACTGAAGACTTAATTTCTAATCATTAATCATCTCCAGGAATTCATCAGTCTGGTTCAATGTTCTCTCTCATGGGAATTTAGACTTTTAATGTTGCAAGTAATTTCTTCGTTTAATAATTTATATTCTTGCATCAAGACTTTCCCCAAAATTAATAGCACTTGCACTGCCTAACATGAAAAGGTTTTTAAAACACAGCTAGCTCAGAACAGAAATAGTGAGCACAGACCTCAAACCTGCAAATACTACATTACATCAGGTCAGTTACTGCAGTGATTTGCTCAGCCCATGAAGCAGTGTAGGAGTAAAAAAAAAAAACTTGCCAAAGATGAAAAAAGGCCTCAAAAAGTCCAAACCTTCTTTAATAGGAGAGCTGTGAAATTCTGATATTGTAAACTTATGGCTCCATGAAGCTTTAAATCTCTTTGTTAGCAAAAGTATCTTCCTTCTTCCTCCTCCTGACTCTGGACCCAATTTTATTTTTTTGAATTCTAGTTCATGTTGTCAGCTTTCAGCTCCACATGCTGCTAATCTACAAATACCATACACTTTTTTTTTTTTTTTCAAAAGTTTTATACTGTTCTGTGATAAGCATCTGTGAAAACATGACATGTAGGTTAACCCTTCCGCTTTTACCAGTGACTGACTGTCTTTAATTAATTGCTGTGTGGAGTCAAACGGCATTCCACTGACTTCTGAGTGGCTTGCAATCAAATTTTGCATACACAGGAGATCAGATAAGTCAGATGTACCCCTTTCAGACCTAACAATGTTAGGAGATTTGGAAGAAGCCAAGAGCCCGCCACAGAGTACTACTGCAAAGCCACACATAAGACAGGTGTATAGCCCCAAACAAATCTCTAAGTTATCTGCAATGAAAGCAATTGTTGTCCAACATCTTTGGTGTCTTCTTATACTTCCCAATGCTCAATTTTAGCATTGTGTGTCAGACATCAGGATGACCTGCTACATCCTTGTCTAAGACTGATATGGAACCTGGCCTGTTTTGTCTCAAACAACTGTAGCAGAACATGTTTGCAGAAGGCATGTTTGCAGAGGAGGACAAAGAAGAAGGCAGAATGAGCCCTGCAGAGGTGTGCGGTGAGTTGCTGTGCTCTGTTTCCTTCTGTGACTGGAAGATGGAGAGTTGCTATGCTTCCTTCTATGGCTAAAGAACATCATCTTGAGTGACAGGTCAAGCCTCAGTCCACCTGCTGAGGGGGTGCATGATCACCTGGGACCAGGATTCGATTCCCCAACAAGGAGCCAGCTACCCCCTGAACTTTCTAGAACGAAGACACAAGCTGTCGCTGCCCCAAGGGCCATCCTAAATTGACCAAACTATACAAAGGTGAGCATGAGCACTTACCTTTGTCAACCCATCACCTGCGGATCAAGATTGCCATCCAAGGCTACAGCACTGGATCCAAGGGTAGTGATATACCACTTTCTCTCCCTCTCTCTCCCTCTTGCTTCCTCTTTTCTCTCAACTCCTTCCTATTCAATTATTTTCTGATAAACATTGCCTAGTTTTAACCTAGAACAAGTTACAAGAAATGTTAGTCCTGTGCCAAAATACTTTTACCCACAACATTTAGTAGCTGTTGTTAAAGAAGTTCAATAAATTGTGTTGTATTGTTCCTCTGGGTCATTGTTGTGACTCCGCTGACTCTGCAGCCCTGAGATCCAGCATCCAGGGGCTAGCTGGTTATTCAGTCGGTGTTCCTTTTTGGGGGATTACATAGACTCACCTCCCTCATCACCCACCGTGTGGGAAGAGACAATCCTGCAGGGTATTGTCTATTTTACAGTCAAGAAGTGATTAAAATCACTTCATCTAATTCTGTGCAGAGTTGGGTGGTCCTGTCCTTTTTCTTAACCAGAACTATGGACCAAAACCTCACTGAAATCCTCACAGCATTTTCTTAAGTGAACAAGAATTCCTCATTCCTACGATAAAATAATGAGTTTGTTTAATGAGTTGGGATATTCAGTATCATTTTTATATTGGACCAGAAGTGTTAACACAGACCCTTCATTCAAAACTATAATTCCCAAACAAAAATTCTGATGGCTTTGCTGTCTCTCATTTAAACATATGACTTTGCACAAAAAACAAATTCCCTGCAGACCTTTAGAACTTTACCTCCATACTTTTCCCCTTCCTATTTTCCCCCCTACCAGTGTTCAACAGATGTATAGATTTTTCAAAAATCTCTATTCTATAAACAGACTTTTTCCTATCTGTTGTTGCTCAGACATTCAGCCAGAGGATTCTGTCTTCTCAGTTTCATCACTTCTACATCTTGATCCTTTTTTTTTTTAACTGCAGAAAACTTAGAGAATGTAGAGTTTCTAATAATGACTTTCCCCTGAAGTAGAGTAGTTCCTGAAAGCAAATTGCTTACAAACTGTTGCTTCAAGCTGTGCTAGATTTTCAAAAAGCAACTACAGCAGACCAAATTTGCAGATATTTGCCCTAGGACTGACTCTGAAGTTACTGGCCATGCTAAAATGAATACAGGTCAGTTTTTCCATGACCCAAACTTCTTTCTTGGGTTTTAGATTACTCATATCCCATTTTCGGATGACTGTATGTTCCTGGATCATGAACTTCATTTTGAGCAGTTCTCCTCTGAACACACTCTTTCCCACATTTTTTTTTAGAATGGCTTTTCCAAGAGTTTCCTTAGGGGTTTGCCACTTCCTTTTAGCATTTCAAAAACTAAATACCATTATTCATCTGCAGACCTAATGAATTCCTTGCACTTCCAAATGTGTCCATTAAGGTGTTTTTTCAGTCCAGGAAGGAGATTTTCTTTGGACATATATAATGCTGTCTGCTAACCAGTCTTGCATTTATACCAATCATTTTTATATACAGGGTTTTTATACTGCCAGCACTTAACGGAGCTACTTCCCTTAATTTTTGCATTATTGCCAATTCCCTTTGTGTTTGAATAGTTCAATAATGGTACGACCCAGGACAGAATCTTCTTTTCCCTGGACATGGAACTGTACTTATGACCAGCTTTCAGCTTCTGCAATTCTCATGTTTAGCATCACAGCAAATTTCTTTCTTTCTGAGTGTCACAGAACCACAGAATGGTTGAGGCTGGACTTCTGGAGGTCATCTGGTCCAACCTCCCTGCTTAAGCAGGGCCACCTAGACCTGGTTGCCCGGGGCCAAGTTCCTGAATAGTTCCAAGAATGAAGACCTCATAATTTCTTTGGGCAACTGAGCCAGTGCTCAATCACCCTCACAGTAAAAATATTTCATGATGTTCAGAGGGAACCTCCTGTGTTTCAGTTTGTCCCTTGTCCAGTCACTGGGCACCACTGAAAAGAGCCTGTCTCCATTTTCTTTGTTCTGTCCCCTCAGGTATTTATAGACATTGTTTTCTCACCTGAACAGTCCCAGCTCTCTCAGCCTTTCCTCATAGGATAGATGCTCCAGTTCCTTCATCTTCTTTGTGGCCTTTTGTTGGACTCTCTCCAGTATGCCCATGTCTCTCTTCTACTAAGGAGCCCAGCACTGGACACAGGACTCCACGTGTGGCCTCACCAGTGCTGAATAAAGGGGAAGGATCACCTCTCTCAGCCTGCAGTCTAATGCAGCCCAGGATGCATTAGCCACCTTTGCTGCAAGGGCCCATTGCTGGCTCATGTCCTTGGCATTTATTTAGATTTCAAGTCCAGCTGAACATTCATAAATTGTTTTATTGTCAGTTTAGTTTTACAGCCCTCCGTGTGCCTGTAGCACAGATCTCCACAGGTTCTTCATCAACTCAGAAACAGCAGATGCTTTTTGCAATATTTAGCTTTTGGCATGCTTTAGCTAGTTGACTTTCTACTGCATGTCCAGGACTTGCACCATTCCTAGGCCAATCTGTTTTCTGTGAGCGAATTCTTCGGTTTTATTAGACTTGGGTGACTAAGCTTGGCCATTAAGATATGCCTTCACACTTAGCCATTTACTTGTGCTACAAGGCTGAACTGAGAAAATAAGCTATCCTTATATATTTTTATGTAAGCTAGGACATCCTGACCTCTGGCCAAATGACCCTCTGTCTAATCTTTCTTATCATTAAAGACTTTTTGTAACTCTGCTTTTCAGCCTGCCTGGACATTTTGCATTTATTGTTCCAACAAAAGTATTTGACTAAATGCCTTTTTTTTTCCTCTTTATGGTAACAGAAATATAATGGTCTTTGGATGGTATGAAGTTCTTCCACTATTTGTTCCACATTATTATAGGTGGGTACTAGCTCACAGTATATCTTCTTGGCAACATATTTCGTTTCTAGCACCCTGGTTATATTTGTGACCAGAAAGAAAAGCTAAATTGGCTTCTTTTAAATCAGGTAGAATAAGAAATATTCAAAAAGCTAGGTGACGGTATATGTTCGATGCTGCTGGTGGTTTATAAGCATCTGAACCCTCTTGAACAGAAGGGATGAAGACAAATGGAGGCAGTTTCTGGCTTACAGAAAACACCTTTCCAGCAGTCTTCTAACCCATTCTTCATGCTTCTAAATTTGGATTTATTCTTTCTTCCAACCCCAGATCCAACCTCTTTTTTCTCCATTTAATTTTGCATCATACATACCAACTGTCCTTCACAGAGGTTATGCTAACTACTGCATGCTATTACACTTTTTGGTCTTTTGGGCAAAATGTGTGTTTGACTGTCTTCTACAGCTATTTTAAATGAAAAGGAATTATTTAGTAAAGTTTGCCTTACCAGTTTTCACAATGTCTTAGTCTACCTGATTTTATCTTTTGTACTTCATTGTTTATACAGTAAGGACTCTAACGTAGAAAAGTTTATAGATGCAGTTCTAACTCTGCCTGGTCAACTAAACATTGTTTTTTTACTGAATGATATTTCTCAAGCAAAACATTATATTAAGAAATCTTTTTTTCCTTAAACTTACAAGCAAATGTTGGGTGCTTCTAAGAGGTATCGGATAAAGCTTTTACTTCCTAGGAGAACCCCATGTTGTTGAACTCAAAATAGGTGTTCTGTTTCACGCAAAATATCAAATGTGAAGGAACCAATGAGTGTATGGGAAACAAGGATAAAATTGGTGTATCTCCAATCACTCCACTTGGGATATCTGTCTGTTAAGATGGCTACCTCAGTCAAGTACACCAAAGCACAGTAATCCAGCTGATTGATGCTAACAGCTTGTTCAAAAGAAATGACAGCTACTTCAGGCTTCACTTAATACCTTCTAAAGCCCAGAAGTCTCAGCTTCACAAGTGTGTGGTGCAGCAGAACCTGACTCCAGATATATTGAATTCATAACACAATTGATATATGATCTGGGAATGCGTGAGAACCTTATCTGGGGCAACAGATTTTGATGCTGTTCAATGACAGTTGGTTTGACTGATTAAGCACAGCTTCACCTATGTTTGCATTTCAATTTTCCATATGCATGAATCTGGGAGCATTCCATTTGTCAGACTAAAGACTATCATCTACCATCTGCATCTCTTCCAGGACACCTCTTTACATGTCTGGTATGTAAAGTCACTTAATTTTCCACATGGCAATCCAGAAATTATTCAGATGAACTGGAGAAAGTTCAGGGAACAGGGCTAGTAAAAAGACAATGAACATTAACTAGAAGTAGTTGAGCTGTCTTTAGAGAGGGAAGACTAGGGAGATGTATATTGACTTTTCAAATATGTAAGAGGTAGCCATAAAAAGACAAAGTGAAAAAAACTCCTCTCTATGCCCACCATAAGCAAAAAAAACCCACCAGCATTAGTGTTTTAAGTTACAGCAATAGAGATTTTGTTCAACGTTGGAAAGTGAAATCTTCCTTGCAATAAGAACAATGAAGCACAGGAAGAGGTTGTCCATCAAAGTTGGCGGAACTTCCATCATAGAAGATTTTAAGGATTTGTTGGATAGGCACCTTTCAGAAATTAAATCTATTTCATATATACTTCCTTCATGTATGCCTTCATGTACAATTTCCTTTTTTTCATCTGTGCTCATTAGCAACCCTTTTTTCTATGATCAAGTACCCCCTTTAAGTCAGATTCAGAAAGGTTTTTCAGGCAGCCCTATTCACTTCAGAAGGCACATAGACATCTGCCTATGACTTTTGATGTACTTCCAATTTTAGCATTTTCAGATAATACAAAGAACAATTTCAGATGAAGATTCATTGTTTGGTGTTTAAGTCATGGATCATCCTATGTCTCTGAAATGCAATTGCAGCCTGTCCAATATATGCCAGTTTTTCTCTTTAGACATTTCAATTGATTGGGTAGGAAAAGGGAGCTATGGAGTTGTGCTAATCACTCTAGTTTGCTACATAGATACAGAATCTAGGAGGGGTTGTGCAATAAATGGATTTTAGCAATCTTTATTAGTGCCAAGCCACTGAATTTTGATTCTGTCCATTTTGTTTCTTATATTTATCTTGCTTGCCAGATTTTTTGCTGCGCAAAGTTCAAATACATCTCTACTGAAAGTCTTATGAGGGAGAATACTGATAGAAAATTAAATAACTGTTTATGGACTTTTTTGATATTAAAATGCCAAGCTGCCAAGATTCATCTGAATCAGTTCTAGGAAAAGAGCAAGGCTGCAATAACATTACATTTTTCTACTTCACTTGGTGACTTATTTCATTGCCATAACAATTTGCTCTAGACCCTTGAATGATAACAGTAAAGTACAATCAGCCACCAGCTCTATCAAGAAAAAGGCAATAGTATAATTTTTTAACACTAAACAGTGAACTCAGAACAAATATTTAAGCATCCTCTATCAAAAAAAACCCGAAAAACCACAGGATACTCATCTGAAAGTACAGAATGTGAAATGCAAGTCATTTAAAACTTATTGTAGATTCTGCTTCTACAAAATGCACCAATTAGTCAGGGATTGATTTTCCAGGGCAAACAGCTCTACAGGAGATGCTTCTTGAATTATCAATATATTATTGCTTACATGGTGAGTGATGAAGTTTGCCTGCCTGACAGAGTGTTATCAGCTTACCTGGAAACACATTTTCCCTGTTCTCTTACATGGAGAAGGGCCATGGGCAGTGGACATCTGTGACACAAATTCAATCCACAATGGCATTGTCATTATCACATTATCCCTAATGGCTGGATTATTCATGTATGTCACCAGCACAAGTGACTGGGAAAAAAATACTTCACATTATGCTCTTTTCTAATAGCGCACTCTTGCCTTTTCCTGGCGCATTCCCCTGAGTTTTTACATTGTAATCATGAAGTACATTTGAAGGACAGAGCCCATCTCCCTGCTCAGTTGTTTCCTCTCCCCTCAAAATCAACATGAATTTATGTCACCTACTCTTAAAAGCTTGTGAAAAAGGAGATTTAAAAAGCTGTAGAAGCCCCATCCCTGGAGGTGTTCAAGGCCAGGCTGGATGAGGCTTTGAGCAACCTGGGCTAGTGGAGGGTGTCCCTGCCCATGGAAAGCGAGGTTGGAACCAGATGATCTTTAAGGTCCTTTCCAACACTATCCATTCTATGAATTTATGACCAATTGGATACAGAAGAGTAGAACATACATGTGATACGCAAATATAATCATGTGCTACATTATTTCTAAAAAATAAGCTGAAATTCTGAAATGCCCTTTGAATTACACAGCAATCTATGCCCAGTTAAAAATCTGACTGAAAGCCTCCTCTGAAATCAATGTTCTTAAAGGGTAAAGGACATAAATGCTATGTTTAACTGGAGCTATAGAGAACAGCTTTAGAATACAAACCTGCTTAGCTTTCCCGTCCTGGAATACCCAAGGGCTTCATTAGCTGTAAGGTGGTATATCCAGGGGAAGAAACTTTATGTTTTTAGGGCTTCAGAGAGGAAATAAAGGGCACATGCCTTTGCAAAACTTCAGCAATGTTATTTTCATTAGAGGAAGGTTTCTTTCTAAGGAAACCATTAACTACAGGAGTTTAAAAATGCTATTTTAAAATCCAGGAGTAAAGCAGTTTCACTTCGGTGAACATCAGCAAATCATTTCTGGCTGCTTTTAAAGGGATGCAGAGGGGTTAATTGGCTTTCTGCAAAAATGCAGAAGCATATGCTGACAGACCCAAGGGTTATTTTGAAGACCAGATAAGGAAATACACACACACACAGTTTGTGAAAGTACTGTCAGCAAAACCGACAAGCATTGCAAATGGTACTTTCACAAGGTGTCTAAAATGCTGTAAAAAAAAGTACAAACCTTAGTGGAGGAAAAAGCCTGATGACAGTGGCTTGCTCATTTTATGGCTACACTGAAGGGAGAACTGGGATCTTCCTCCAAAGAAAGAATGTGAAAGGTTTCTTCTGACCAACTCCAAGAGCAATTTAAAGAGAAAAACCCACTACTTCATGCATTTTTGCAGGTTTGCCCATTACCTGGGATGAGGGCTTCTGAGCTCCAGTGACTATTGAGATTTTTGGTCAGCTTGAATGCTTTGGGATATAAGAGTTAGTAAGTTTGTCAGTGCTGCTTTCAGTTGTGGGCCGTATCAGCCAGTAAAAAAGGCTGTGACGGGGGCCCAGCACAAAACAGCCCTAACAGCATCTGTGCAAGACCCACTGAGTGGACAGCGAATGTGTTGCACACCTGGTGGCTTCCCAGGCATGCAACTTTTCTGCATCAGTCTCCAAAAGCCCTGTAAGCCTCACTGACAGTGTCAGCCCCACCACCAGTTTGTCATTGCACAGGGAGATTCACCCAGATATACAGGCACTGAGGACATGTTGCCTGTTCCTTTTGCCACACTGAGAGGAAAAAAGGGCAGTGTCAGTGATGGATTATCTTTCCCACAAGAACAGGCAGAACAAGACAACATCCTTGGCACACCAGTGACAGAAAGAGCACACAGCGTATCACGCACTGATCCCCGAGTCCAATGAGCACCGCTTTCTTGGGTTTATCTAAGTACATCATCAGTTCTACTCTCTGCACTTCTGCAGGCTCACTGCTTTCATATTGGCACTGTTTTTGTACCCACTGATGCCAAGAGTCAAATATGCAGCAGAGAGTCTTCTTGGTTTGAAGTCTTTTTCATTACACCTGTTTTAAGCCCAGGAAGGGATAGCCAGGCCTCAGGACTTCTGCTTCAAATTTTAAAGTTCATTTTAAATAAGATGACAGCAAAGTCCTGGACATGCCCTTCAGCAACAAGCACTGCTGCAGAAAGGACTGCCCATTTCACACTGTACGTGAAAACAGATCTGAGATACTTGGTCTCTCATGAACAAAACAACCATCATCATTTATTGTCTCCTGGCACTGTTGAGTCAATGTGCGTAGCAAAATGCTTGAGATACATGAGGACGGATGATGGCACTTGATTAGAGTTACAGAAATCTGACAGCAAGGTGGCTTAAAAAAATTGTAAACAAAGAATAATGCATTTAGTTAGACTATTGAGAGAAGAATGCTACAGAATTAAGATCCTGGTTGAAATGGCCTGAGATTCAATCACTGAGTCAACCCTTAATTTCTATTTAATTTTTGCTGAACAGTGAACAGAAACTACTTAAACAGAGGCATAAAAATGCAGTTGTTTAGTGTGACACCCAAGACAAAAAAAAGGAAAACAACAAAAGAAAGCAGTAATAAAGACAAGAGGTAAATCCGGAGTCTGGCCCTCTTAGGGAAGCTGATTAATATTTTTCACCCCTGTTTTGTCAGGGAAAATGTCTTTTCATTACGCATGGCAACACAGCCATTTTGATGTCCCTAAATTCTTACCAGCAGTGTGCCCCACTGTCCAGAGAAGAAAAAGACACTAATTAAAAACCAAACTCATACCAGTAGGAACTTATTTCCACTCTTGTTACCCTTTCTAAAAAGAGGGAAGTGCCACATCTCTGCAAAGTTAACAAAGGACTGATATCACTACTATTCATTTCAGACAGCTACTATAGTGACACATATAAATGTCCTGCAAGAAAAGGATGTTGGCTGCATGATATATGATGTTTGAAAATCTTTTTGAGATTGACCTGGATTTCAGTTCATGACAGTTATAATAATAATGAAGACTTTGTGACAGGGTCTTCAAACTTAAACTACTCATGAGGCACACACATTAATCCTGGCGAGTAAAGGCCATTAGTCCTGCTCTTCAAAAAAGCTAACAAATCTGATCAAACTCTTATTTAACTTAGAAAAAATATCCTCATAATGGGAAGGATAACCTCACCCAGACTACAATTTACAGGAAAACATGTGAATTTCCTAACGTAGAGCTCTAATCCCACAAAAAAACCCTGGTGTCTTAGTTTGCCAAGTGCAAACTGATTTCACTGCAGTTATGAAATTCTACATTTGAAGCAATATTGCTTTTACAAGTGAATTGCTCCGTTGTTCCTTCGTAGTTTCACTTTTTGGCTCTCATCCTAACACACAACTGCAATTCCCAGGCTACAAACACTGCACAGGGAAAGTTTAATTCTAAATGAAACAAACCGTTTCAACATCATTATTTTAAAAGCACCCAAGAAAATGTATGCATGTGATGTATGTAACAAAATTTTAACCTGAATTTGTACTGTGGCATCAGAACACACCATCTCAAGAGTTCTTCGTATCATCTGTGGGCTTTGGCAGCTATCCTAAAATAAGTCCTAAACAAAGGGGTGTAGTTTTACTTTGATTGCAGTTTGAGATTTGTCATTGCCTTTAATAAAAGCAGGACTCAATTCTATAAACACTATTCAAACAGGATGCAAGAAGACAGACGTCTAACCGTGTAACTGACTCATCTCAAATAAATGGTACGTGATTTAGAAACTAAGCATCATCTGTCTTCACACCCTTACTTGAAAACTTTGCAATTCAAAGGGTTTTTATCCAAACATCACTGCTCTGGAAATCATCATTAAAAGTAGTCCGAAAGCATGACATCAGAATACCTGTCTAAAGGTCAGCAGAAATTTTCTACAAGCACCAATTTTGAGGACATGTTTACAATTTCACCGTTACCTATTAAATAAAAAGTACCAGATTCAGATAAAAATGCTAGCCAAAAAAAAAAAAAAAAGTAAAAAAGGCTTTAATGCAACAATGTTACAATGCTACTAGACATTACCAAGACAGTGTGTGAAGAAAGATTAAATTCAGGAATACTATTGCTGCCCTAATGGTCCAGTAGATAGGATACACAACTGTAAATTCCTCCAAAGAGAGAAAACAAGGAGACTCACAGTCATCAGGCTTTAGCTTTATTTTTAACTGAAGGATTTCAGACACTAAAGGGACAAGGATAGCGCATGAATATACACAGAATTAAAAATCAAATATTGGGGATTTTTTTCTGAATCATTTTAAGAATAAATAAGATTATTCAAAGATCTTTTATATATATATATATATACACACATATATGGCCACGAAGGGTGCAAGTTCTTATCCTCTTGATGTATAGTTTTATGACAGCAACTTTTACAGGAGTACAGAGCAACTGAAAAGCAACTGCCTCAGCCTGGGTAGATTTGCTGATCTAAAACAGAATAGGATCTCATTTACAAAATGGACTGATGCCTGAGTACCTGTCAACAATCTGCAGAGACAACTAAGTCACATTGATATATATTGCTGAATGATGGGTAGAAAGAGGAAAAAAAAGAAGGTGAAGGTAAGGGTACCACGGCTGTTCGAGTGAGGCAATGGTGGAGATGGGATAGCATGGACCATGTAGTAGAAGAAAAGGATGCCACGTTGCAGCATAGTGGGCAATATTCTGGTTTAAGGCTCCTTCACCTTCTGCTGATTTTTCTTATATTTCTTATACAGAGGAGTCTATGGGTCTTAGTACTCTATGGTATGTCAGAAACCAAGCACACACCTTCATTAGAACACCAGTATAAGCAACAACACAACATTCCTTGACCTAATGGGATTACAGTGCTCATCTCAAACCTCACAGCAACATTCATGCTCTCCAGACCATCGGCCTGGAACACTGCAATTCTTTCTTTATGGTATCACACACAGAAAACACTGCAGCCCTTTAACAAAACTACCCTCCAGATTATTTTGGAGTGAAATTCAAGACAGCAAAGCTGATTAGCCAATCTGTTGTTGATCTAGGTTGTTCAACAGACTCTTTCAGCTTAGTCCATCTCTTCTTCTGCCTCCTCCCTTTGCTCTAATGCATAATTGAGTTATTTAATAAGAATTTTGTAGGTACAGTTGCTATGCAATTGCTATGATTGCAGAAGTAGCCTTTGTTTTCTACCTTGATCACTTTCTCCCTTTGCCCTACTGTCCCCTACATAGTTGTAAGAGTACGAATGAGTGAAAAAATAAGACCTGTTTCACCAGAGCAATTTTCATTTAAGGACTGCTTTATATGTTTCTGTGAATGAAACTGAAAATTGAATAAAACTGAGTGTGTTTTATTCTGTAGAAGAATGAGTCCCCAATATAACACAGGGGTTCATTTTCTAGTTGACATAGCGAGTCAGAGCCATAGTAAAGACAGGATCTCAGATGTGAGCCTTCACACAACTCAGAGAGAGACTGATTTTCCAAAAGCAGATTCTCCTGCCTGCCCGCAAAAACAGATGAACAACAGCAACAAAAAGATAAAGTATTTTGCTTTCTCTCAAATTGAATTCTTGGAATAACTAGCCATTTTTGAGTCTTAACACAAGTTTCAATTGCAGTTGTTAGATAACACTCCCCCCAGACATGCATTCCAGTGTGGCATATGAGAAGCAGGCAAAAATATAAGAGCATACATTGTAAAGGATACAGTTGATGGGGAAGAAATGGCAGAGACATTTTCATGTGGTCTCAGGAGCAGCACCAACATTGCTCACTGGAATATAAACAGATATCTTCTGTAATAATAATAAAAGTTCAAGATGTTTCTATTCTAAAAAAACAAATATGCAAGATGGAATTTCCTCATGTACAACATCTGGTAAAAGTAACCACTGAGCTCTTCTGTTGCCATGCAGCAGGACTGTTCAAGAGTACAGTCCTTGCACAACCAGTTCCTGAAGCAGTAGGATCAAGGCAATGATCAGTGGTCAAACTGAGCTTCTCAAACATTTCTCCTGTTAAAAGCAATTGTCCGCCTAAGCACCAGATCATCATTGTTACTAATGACTCCATTCACAAAATGATGAAGTATTCCAGCAGCTCAGCAAAATTACATGATAAAGAAGTTTGCGATAGTATTTTATCTAACATTAAAATAATGTCTCCCACCCCCTACCAAAGCACTTAGCAACCTCAAAGATATATCATAATGTAAACACTCCATAGACAGTACTATTGCAAATGCATTTTTAAAGAATAATATAATGTTGGTTTTGCAGCAGAGAGGACTCTGGCAAGCAATTTACAGTTCCTGCAGTGCTCTATAATCTGTGTCCCTCTTAAGTACTAGCACTATAACATGATCATTCCTTCTTCTGTATGTCTACTGAAAGTGAAGAAGTCTATAATATAGCAGCTATTAGACACTTACAAATTATACAATATATATTCTAGGATGCCAGGTTTTGCCACTGCTCTAGTGTAACAACTAACTTTAATAAGAACAATCTTTTTATTAGGAATCATGATATTGTTTCACAACACTCAGTTTTAGATCCTCAGCTGTGTGAATTTTTTGTTGCTATTGTTTTGGATTTTTTATAAGACATTAGGAAGTCTCAAAAGTTCTAACAGAAATCAACAGTAGCTTA
>VZTO01022709.1:5133-27939 GCA_013400615.1 Syrrhaptes paradoxus
TGCAGTTTCCTTTTAACCTCAGCAAGCACCTCCTGTAACAAAATGCAGTGCCCCCTCCCAAAAGGAATCAAAGTAGGTAGGATGTTTTTTTAAAGGGAGTTTTCATTAATGATAACATTAAGGAAAACAGCACCTGAATATTCTTAAGCAAATTAAAAGCTATTTGTCTTGTAAAGAATGGTAAACATCTCATTAACTTGACCACAGATATTTGAGAAAACTCTTCATCCCATTGAGCCTCTCCTTTGAACTGTAATGGTTTGCACATGATGGTCTTAGAAAAAAAAATGTGTCTGGTTGCTAGCAGATCTCAGAAAATCCAACTTTTATACTAAAAGCAGTAACTAATAGAACTAATAATATCTAGTAGAACTGAATGCCTTTCCATTGATGTTACACAGTTACACAAGAGCAGGAATACTAAATTTCTGCTACTAATTAGTAGCCTGCATTCTTGTCTGGCTGTAATATGGAGAGCTCAAATTCTTCTGATCGTAGGGATAAGAACAGGGATATTTCAAATTATTTTCTGCAAAGTTAGGTTGCTTAATCTGTAATTAGATGTCTACATGAATTATTTTATTTACAGAAACAATTAGTGCTCAAGGTTATTGACAGTTTTGTTTTCTTGTCTGTTCTAGCACAATGTGCATTTTTAAATTACTCTCCACAGCTTTAGCTGCCCAGATTTAGACACATAGTTCTGAAAAACTGAACTTCAGTGTTGATAGACATGGCAAGATTACAACTATAAACTTCCTTGCTTACGTTTCCTCTAAGGTCTGTGCTTATGCTTCCAAAAAAAATTGTCAAGTTTTATCAATTCTGATCATGAATTCAACCTGTTTGGTCCAGATTACAATGTAAAAGCAGATCCTACATTGCACAGTAATGCATGGCAAAGAATGATGGAGTCCAGTTCTATGGCCAACCAATTCTTTCTTTCACTCACTTTCTTTCTCAGTGATACCATTTCCTGTATACATTATGAATGAGATTCATTCAGCCAAACTCCCTCCTGGAAGTTACCAGCCTGTCTAAAAATTAGGCAGCTAGGCTGGGTGAGTTAACTAATTAGAGACCTAATGAGGCTGACTTGTACTGTTTCTAGGTATCTGATCAGGTAGATAGATACCTGATATTGTTCATCTTCAAGTGAATATGGGTTGCTTTTTTTTTGTCTTTTATTGACTGTAGAGGGAGCCATGGCAATTTGCTTAAAGTAGATGCTTCCCTTTAAGTTCTCTGATTTTTAGGTGAGGCAAGTACTACACTTGGAGTGTAGAAAAAAGCTACAAACTTTACTTTTGTAAGGAGACAGCATAACTTTAGTAGAATAGGTATTTAATAGAATAGTAGAAGTGAATTCTGGGGGGAAGGTTGACTTTGAAGTACCAAATGACTTGGAAGCAATAAAACTCCCTTCCAACTGAACTTTTCCTTGGTTGTCTACAGACCTTCTGGTATGCTGCAGAGCATCGCTACGTATATAAAGCTTTTTAAAAGGATTACAATAAAATTTCTTATCTTTCTTCTCTCCCCCTCTCCCCCCCATGTTTCCCCCGGACAACCCAGGAGGAGCGAGGCGAGGGGAGGCGACAAGATGGGGGAGCGGGCGGCGGCAACGGCGGCACTCTCCGTGGTGCTGATCCTTGGGCTGGGGCTGCCTCCCGGCGCCCTAAGCTGCCCCCACCCCTGCGCCTGCTACCTCCCCACCGAAGTCCACTGCACCTTTCGGTCCTTAGCAGCAGTGCCGGCAAGGATTTCGAAACATGTGGAAAGAATCAATTTTGGGTTTGTATGGCAGTTTGTAGCAAATAGTTTTTACGTTCTTGGTGCAGAATCCTGGAATGCTTCACATGCGTGCAGCATAGCGGGATCATAGAATCATAGGATCATAGAATGGTTTGGGTTGGAAGGGACCTTAAAGATCATCAAGTTCCAACCCCCCTGCCATGGGCAGGGACACCCTCCACTAGACCAGGTTGCTCAAAGCCTCATCCAGCCTGGCCTTGNCTGAATGTACTTTTTAAGTGGAATTGCAGAGGTGGGTGGTTGCTTGCAGGCACTGTGTTTCAAACACTACAGTTACTGGCGTGGAGAAGGCTTTAGTGCATCCCTCATGTTTTAAAGAAAAGTTACTATTATTTTTGAATAAACATTAATATCTTGGTGTCGGTTCTTCCTGGCAAATAGTACATGCAGTCTTTTATAATGTATAAAAAACTTTATTGAATTAAACCTGCTATGGGACTTCTGCTAAATGTTGAATATTATACCTGATGTAAAAAAATACAGTAGGAGTAAAATTGTCTAATGTAGCCAGGTAGCATTTTAGAGAACAATGACATATAGCATATCTTAACACAGTACAGTGAAAACAGTTATTCTATTGCCTTTGGAGATGGGGCTTTTATCAAGGATCTTAAGCTCAATATAAGCAGACATCCATGTTTTAGGGAGAGATTTCTTGGCCTCCAGCTCACTTTTCTCTGCCACAGTATTGCCAACTCACATCTGTCTACTAGACTGAGACAGGAAGGCAGGGACAGTTGGTAGTCTGCATGTCACAAAAGTGCTGCGTAGGTTCATTATGTGACATGGCATGGTGCAAGGGTTCTCAGTCCCCTTCTGCTTGATGTCAGGGCTGCCTCACTACCTGGTATGAACTCACCCCAGCTGTCCCAAGGCCTGTAAGCTGCAATTGGTCATGCAATGACTGACAGTAGGGACTTTGATTTTTTTTTTCACTTCTCTGCCATTAAAATGTCTATCCACCAGCCCTTTATTCACCTAAAGCCTAATTTTAGTCTCAAAATGCCCTTGTACTTGTTCAATCTGTAGTAAAGAAATCTCTCATGCCATTTTTGAGTCAAAAATGCCTCCCTCTCCTCCCACATTCAAACCCACATATATTCACCGTCTTAGGAAAAGCACATTGTTTAATGTTGCTAGCACAGAAGCCCTTTCCTATCTTTGTATTTCATCAGTACAAATGACATTGTCTGTGTTGTGTCCTTTCTCAGGAAGAAACAGACTTAACTGTCCCTGTTGTTGCATTTCTTTCATTTTGGAAAAGAGCTTTTACCATGTTTCTATTTTAAGATGCAATATATTTAGGAGGCAAAGATAATTTTCCTAACTGGAAATACTTAAGTGAATTTTCTTGTTTAGAGAAGTTTTTATTTTTAGAAGGGCTGATGTGTAAAATAAGGAATTTTAATAGGATTACTGCTATAAGCGTAGTAGGTCCGTATTAGGACTAAAAATATCAAAACTAGTCTAAATTTTTAGAAAATTCATAATCTTCAGATAGATATCATGGTGAGGATCTAAAAGTATTTCCTCCATATTCAAAGTGTTTTATTTCTCATTGTCTCTTCCCTTCATTTCTAGAAGATCTTAAAAACAGGAAAAATCTTTAAAAGTCAATCCTTAATTTAGAGATTTCATGCCCAGATTAGCTCATACGTTTAGTTTTATGTCTACATATGGAAAACCCAAACGTAGAACTAGGCTGCCAAACCTAAGACTTCCATATAGGCAAATAAAAAAAATTGTCTGAAGTGAAACTGAATTGTTTTGAAAAAGTAGATTTTCTGTATTCCTTCTCTAAAAGGAGTTTATAGGCTAAAATTATATAATTGGAAGGTCAATTCCTAGATCTTCTGTAATTAGTTGATGTAGCCAATTACATGTTGTAAGACTAAGTGAAGCAGGATGTGACTTCCTGCTTCTTGTGCTGTTTGGAAGATATCCATTTTTAATGTCCACTCTCCAAATCTTTATTCATTTATTGTTATATGCTGTTTTGGCAACGCTGCACCCTGTGTAGTTTGCCAGGCTCCATAGCATCATTGATTGGCTACAGGCCATTAATTTATTACCGTTCCATAAACTGAGCTGCATGGAAAAACACACTGAAAACTATTAGAATTTAAACGCCTATTTATTACTCTTGCTCTTAAATTATGTCTAAAGTGCCATAAATTGAGTTAAAAGAAATCTTAATGTAAACATGAACTAAGTATACTTGGCCTTGTAAAAATGTTTCAGTAACTTCTGGCCCTTTGACAATACGTTAAGATTCCTCCAATTTTTCCTGAAAGTTAGGTTATACTAATTTTACATTTACAGTCCAGGACACTCAATGCATAAAATGTAACTGTATATGTGCTCTTTTTCCAGGTTTAATAGTATACAGTCTATATACGAACACTCCTTTGCAGGACTTACAAAACTGGAATTGCTCATGATACATGGAAATGACATTCAGAATATACCTAACGGTGCTTTGAAAGATCTTGTGTCTCTACAGGTAATGCTCAAATCTTCCTAGATTTAATAAATTCTAACTTCCATGAAAAACAGAAGACAAGTAGTGTCTTTTTGTAGTGTCTTTCTTAGGATTAAGATACCATTTTCCCCCCAAATACATTGAAGATCTATTAACTATGCCTATGTCATACTTGGTAATGCCAACTAATGCTCAGTTGTATTCTCCCTCTTTGACCAGCATATAAGTTTTCAGTGGTGCAGAGGATATTTGAATGTGTAAGGAAAACTACTGCTTGCATACTGCTCTGTTTGGATTAGATCAAAAACCAAAATCTCTCTCTTTTTTTTTTTAAGGTTTTCAAAATTAGTTACAATAAATTGAAAGTCATAACTGGCCAAACTCTCCAAGGACTTCCAAGCTTAATGAGACTGCACATGGACCACAACAGAATTGAGTTTATTCATCCAAATGCTTTTATTGGATTAACTTCTCTGAGACTGGTGCACTTAGAAGGAAATTTGCTCCAGCAACTTCACCCCAACACATTTTCAACATTTATGGTCCTTGATTATTTCAAACTGTCCACAGTAAGACATCTCTACTTATCTGAAAATGCTCTTAGGACCTTGCCTGCAGGGATGTTTCAAGGCATGCCGCTGCTGGAAAATCTTTACCTTCATGGGAATCCATGGGCCTGTGACTGCAGTTTAAAGTGGCTTCTTGAATGGAATGAAGTTTCTGGAGGTAAGAGGAAAAATACCAACGCTTCTTCAACTCATTGTATTAGATCTTTTTCCCGGCTTTGGATATGTATGGTTTTGTTATTTCCTGAGTATTATTGCTTGTATTATGTCTATGTGCACTATTATGTTACGTTACCATTCAGTAAATGTATTTACGAAACAGTGTAAAGAGGAAGACTTTGTGTGTCATTAACTAAAAATCTGTATTCTACAACAAAGGAATTAGCCATTACGTTCAAGATGGAAAAAGTGGTAGTGAAATTTGTACTTGGAAGGAGGAGATAGGTTATAACCTGTTACTGTATTCCTTTGCACAGTGGTATACCTTTGACAAAGGGATGGCACTTGTCCTCAACCAGCAAAGCTAGTAACTATGTGCTCTCGTAAGAGGTGAGAACATTGGATTTGAACTTGTTTGGCTAAGGAAGGAATGGAAATCAGGTTTCGAAATTCCCAGATGAGTCCTCTAGATTTAATGCTATTACCGTTAATGCTGTTATGTAATATGCATCCTTCATGTCTATCTGTCTTTCTTCATTGACCACAATGTCCTTTTATGGTGGAGCAAATATTTTTTAAGTATTTTCAGAGAATCCCTACAATACCACAATTTTTCTTCTAGAATAACTGGTCTATCTTTGTTCAGGCTTAGATGTGAGATAAGTGTAACACTACTCAAGCTGGAACACTTCAGGTCTTGTGCAGAAGCAAAATACTAGAGGCAAAAAACCCCAAAACAAACCAAAACAGTTTCATAATGCCTCTATATCAGGTATACACTAAATGAGGAGGTTTTTTTAATGTCAGTTTTCAATTTGGGCATCTCAGTTTGCCAATGCCCCATCTCAGGTAGCTAAGTGCTTACTATAGTAGGCCAGGGGAATAAAGTATTAAGAGAGAATTGTCATTTAATGGCAACTGACGATGTCTCAGATGAGTGCTGGAGTCACAAGGTTTATATACTGACTTGGAGCATGTATGGTGGGTGGCGGTGGGCCTTGTCATCTTAGAATATGTAATTCATCTCAGTTTTGCACTTAGCTATAGGGCAAGTGTGTGTGATACTTGAATATGTAATGTAAGTGTTCCTGCCTGAACTGATACTTGAAGCATCTAACTTTGATACTATATTTCATTAACTTACATTTTAATATTCTTATATACTCTCCTTGATCCAGATGAGTATATGTATTAAGTGTACTTAAGTTGCACTGTAAGTTATAGCAACGAAATATTAGGTGAACTTTCTTGCTTTGTGCAGTGTTGGCTTGTTAGCATTTTTTGTCAATCAGATTCCCTTTTTACACTACAACAGTAGTGATTATTGGAAAGATAATAAAATAATTTATCCATGCCATTTTCATGTATGACAGATTTTGTATCTTTATATAACTATAACATTAACTCCTTTGGGAATTCTGTCCAGATGTAGTTATTAAATGTTTTCAGACCAATGTGGCCACTGTCAAGTTGATTGTTGGCCAGTTCTGTCAGGAAGCATGCTTTCCTTATCTTTGAAGCATCATATTTGAATCTGCAAGTGATAGACTAGTTCAGTTAAATATTCCATTTGTAAGAACTTCTCAAGAAAATTGATTTGTCGGACTAGCAATGCATATATTTTTCAATTAAAAAATGATATAAAATTTTGCCACTCTTTTCCCCTTCTCCTAGCATTTTGGCCTATAAACTCATTTGGATTGTGTTAATTTATTTTAAGATCCCTTATTCTTCAGGAGTGATCAGCATGACACTTATTCCCAGAATAACTGGAATACAATTTATTTACAATGTTTCCAAACTAAGTATGTGAGGTGACTTTTGACATTCTAGTGAGTGGAACAAGTAATAAATATATGACTGTTATTTTGCAGACAGAGTCTTTCTGTGTTTTATAGAAGAGAGGAATCAAAGCTATAATTTCCTGTTTCAGTGCTCCTCTGTTTTAGTTTTTATTTTATCATTAAAGAGTTTACAGTTATTTCAGAGGTCAGGGAAAAGGTGTCACTCTCATTTTTTTTCATAGAATCACAGAATGGTTTGGATTGGAAGGGACCTTAGTTCCAATCTAGTTCCAACCCCCTGCTATGGGCAGGGACACCTCCCACTAGATCAGGTTGCTCAAAGCCTCATCCAGCCTGGCCTTGAACACCTCCAGGGATGGGGCATCCACAGCTTCTCTGGGCAACCTGTTCCAGTGTCTCACCACCCTCGCAGTAAAAAATTTCTTCCTTATATCTAGTTTAAATCTGCCCTCTTCCAGTTTAAATCCGTTGCCCCTTCTCCTGTCACTGCATGCCCTTTCAGAAAGTCCCTCCCCACCTCTCTTGTAGGCTACCTTCAGGTACTGGAAGGCTGCTATAAGGTCCCCCAGAGCCTTCTCTTCTTCAGGCTGAACAATCCCAACTCTTCTCATAGGGAAGGTGCTCCAGCCCTCTGATCATCTTCATGGCTCTCCTCTGGACCCGCTCCAGCAGCTTAACAATCCTTCTTGTGATGGGCCCAGAGCTGGACACAGTACTCCAGATGGGGCCTCAGAAGAGCAGAGCAGAGGGGCAGAATCACTTCCCTTAACCTACTGGCCACACTTCTCTTGATGCAGCCCAGGATCCAGTTGGCCTTCTGGGCTGCAAGTGCACACTGCCATGTCATGTTCAGTTTTTCTTCTACTGACACCCCCAAGTCCTTCTCCTCAGGGCTGCTCTCAAGCCGTTCTCCACCCAGCCTGTATCTGTGCTTGGGGTTGCCTCGACCCATGTGCAGGACCTTGCGTTTGGCTTTGTTGAACTTCATGAGGTTTCCATTGCCCCAGCTCTCAAGCCTGTCCAGGTCCCTCTGGATGGCAGAAGGATTTTTGCTGCTGATGAATAGCTTGTAAGTGCAGGAACTGGTCAGCAGATTTTGGTAGCTGCAGTAAAGTGTTTTGTGTATTGCCAGTACTGCTGTTAATGAATAGAGAAAAACTGAAAGTTTCCTGGATTATTTAATGAGGAAGTCCAGCATTTCTCAGGCGAATGCTGCATTTTCGAAAGTTGAGAGGACCCAGTCCTCTTCACATTAGATCCACAAGTTAGATGGATAAGCTGTCACTGCACAGATGCAGACTTTTTGACACAGTGGAGATTTTTGCTGACTTATAAAATGTTGCTCTGAACACTTCAGTTTCTAGGCAGTGAATCTGATTTTCAGAAGGATGGAGTATTCAGTCCTCTCGTTAAACTCAGAAGAGATTATGGCCAGTTTGAGAATCAGGCGCATGTTCCACTGTCAAAACAAAGAAGTGCCTCGCCTTATGTGTCATGTGCCATAATGCATTCCTCATGCGGTCCGTTTTGTAATTTTGGGAGTCCTCTAACTCTAGAACGGAGTTCTGCAGCTTACTTGTCTTTTGTTTTCCCTTATTTTTTCCCTTATTTTTTCCCTTTTTTTTTTCTTGCAGGTGTTTTAAAATGCAAAAAGGACAAAGCCTATGAAGGGGGACAGCTCTGTCCTAAGTGCAACAGCCCAAAACAGCTGCAGAAAGAAGATATTCAAAATTTAAAAGATATTTCCTGCAGAAAACCTGTCATTCAGTCCTCACTGAGGCATAATAGTACCACTCAGGATGAAGAAGATGGTGACAGTTATGAACTCCCTCTGGAAGAGCTTCAGACCTCTCCATGGAACATCACTCTAAATATGACTGATGAGCATGGCAATGTAGTCCACCTGAACTGTGAAATCAGAAAAACAACAGACTCTACCAAAATTCAGTGGAACCAAATCCAGACTCAAGAGATTGATATAAATGCTACAATTTCACTGGATTTTGAATGTCCAATGAATCGAGAAAACTATGAAAAACTGTGGAAGCTTATAGCTTATTACAGTGAAGTACCTGTCAAATTAGAGAGGGAAATTATGCTCAGCAAAGATCCTAAAATAAGCTATCGGTACAGACAAGGCTCAGATTATGATGCTCTTTACTACACAGGTGTAAAAGCTCAAATACTGGCTGAGCCTTCCTGGGTGATGCAACCTCTTATAAATATCCAATTAAACAGGCGCCAGAGTACAGGAAAAAAAGTGGTGCTATCTTTTTTTACCGTGTTTTCTCAGACAATTCATATCAAAGACACCAGGCAGCAGAGAAGCTGGGTAATGATAGAGCAAAACGAGAGCACAAGGACAGCTCAGAGTGTGGTGGAAGGGTCAGAGTGTCAGCTGAGCTGCAATGTGAAAGCCTCTGAGAGCCCCTCTGTTCAGTGGCTCTTCCCAGACGGAACCAAACTGCAGGCACCATTTAAGAAGAAAGACAGTAGGTTTTCCATTCTCAATAGTGGCCAACTAATAATCAAAGCAGTGAGTTACACTGATGGTGGTTTATACCACTGCATTGCCCAAGTGAGAGATGAAGTGGACATAATGGCTTACAGACTTCTAGTGCAGCCTCAGGCTATTCAGGCAGCTGATTCAGATGTAGTGAGAGTTGAAAAAAATGTTGGAGATCCAATAGTTTTGCCGTGCAATGCGGTTGCTATCCCAGAGCCACAGTTGAGCTGGATTCTTCCAAACAGCCAGGTACTTAGTGATGTATCCAACTCTTCAAAAGGATATATGTTGGACAATGGTACTTTACTTATTCCAAAAAGCCATGTCAGTGATAGTGGCCATTACAGATGTGTGGCTGTCAATCAGCAGGGATCAGATCAGTTTGTTGTAAGGGTCACAGTAAATAAAATGGTGTCTGACCGGTCATTTAAAAGGATAAAGCTAAAAAAGCGCCCGGGCTCAAAAATTTCATCAAAAACAAGAGGGCGAGTCATAGATGATGGAGAGGGATCAGGGGCAGGAGGGGTGGATGAGTTCCCAAGAAGAAAGAACCACCTGAAAGACCGGGAAATATCCTTTAAACAAAAAAGTGACCAAGAGCCAGAGGCTCAAATTAAAAAGGGGAAGAAAGGCAGAAGGAAAATGAAAATCTGGAAGAGTACTGATAGGACCCAAGACAGCAATGTTGCAGAAGGCCGGAGGGTATTTGAATCTCGAAGGAGAATTAATATGGCAAACAAGCAGATTAATCCACAGCATTGGGCTGACATTTTGGCAAAGGTTCGTGGAAAGAATCTTCCTAGAACAACAACAGCTACAGCCACTTTAACAATTGCACTGCCATCAGTTATGCAGAAAACTACTCCAGTCCCTCATCTGGTAGCCAGCCCCCCACCTTCAGAGATGGCAGTTGATGTGGTAGATTCCTCTGCTGATGCATCACCTGTGGGTGAAGATGAGCCATTCTCAGTCACTGTTTCCCACAACACTAAATCATTTTCAGTCCAGTCCGTATTAACAAGGTCAGAAACTGAACCCTTCTCCAACCACAGGGCTTCAGAAACACCTACAAGTATATACTCTGTAGAAATCCCTGTCTCAGGTCCATATTTGACTCCTGTGTCTGTAACTGTGCAGCCTGAAGGCCAGCAGCATCTTGATGTCAGGATCGATGATTCAGTTGTAGTCAAAGAAAATATCCATGCTCCCACTGAAGAACCTCTAACCAGACCAATTGTAACAAACTTTCCTAGTATTCAGACCAGTTCATTCTCAGAGGAACATGTAGGTAGAACTGTATCTTCTACATCAGAGGAAAATTCTGCTTTTGCTGAGCTACCACTTGATGCCACTGTCCTAGCTGAATCTCAGACTGTGGATCTTCATAGCATCTTGGAGACAAGTGTGAAGTTAAATGAAGTGGGTCCGATGAGTGTTGATACCATAATTTTAACACCTTCTCAGCTGGATGAGATCATCCCAACAGATTCTGTAGGCACTACTACCATTTCTTCATCTGTTTTTCCATTTGATACAGAAAAGAGCAATGACTTGATATACCAGTACAAAGAAGTATCCACTGGTCAGACAAAAATGTCAGACTTAAGTACAAGTTTTCCAGCTGTCAAAGCCATCAGGGTTCAGAGCAAGGAAGAAACTGAGACCCACAGGAATACAGTGACTCAAGAAAGCCTGTCCAGCAGTTATGCAGAGAGTTTTCAGGGGAGGGAACATAGAAATCTGGCTACTCCAAAACCAGATCCCACATTCATTTTACATAGTACTAATGCTCTTCATAAAGCAGAAAAGGGGGTAAAACCTGCTTCTTCCAGTGATAGATTGACCACTGTGGCCACAACAACAGCTCCCTATAGAAAGACTATGCCTTCACCTGTTACTCAGCATGCTAGAAGAAGACCTTATGGGAGAAGGAGATTGAGGCCAAACCGAATCCGACAAAGACCAAAACCTCTGCCTCCTGTTGTTTTACCCACGGAGGCAATGCCTGTTGTTCCAAGGCCACCGGAAGTTGAAGCTGTGACCAAAACTTTTGGAACTCTTGAAAGTCCTGATCATAAAAACAATGTCAAAATAAAGGCTAAGGAAGAAGAGCATATGGAATTCACTCCTTCATTAGTTACTGATCCAGTTGTCTTAGAGAAAATTACCAAAATCAGAGAGGTGGTCACAACTTCCTTCTTTAGGCCTACTGCTTCTCCACCTGAAGCAAAACATGTGACACTCTCTACTGCTCCTGACACCTTGGCATTTCCAGTGACTGCACCTACAACAATTTTGTCATCATATGTTGTACATGATGCAGTTCCCACGAAAGAGTCGAGTGCACCTCTTAAACCAGAGCACAGCGAAGTGCCAACATACCACTCATTAGACAATATATCTGAGAAGAGCATTAAAGCAGATTCTAAAACTATAGATAGTGAGGCAGAAAAATCAAGCACAACTTTTCCTGAGCATACGAACAGCTTGATACTATCTACAAAACCAGAATCTCAAAAGGAGCCTATCCTATTTGACTCAGAAGTTGTGGTTAAGGAGACAACTGCTGGAACATTCCAGCTGATATATCCCACTATGACTGACTTAAGTATTCCCGTTGGCACAGTGGAAGTTTTTAAGGACATCTCAGTTTCAAAGGAGTCATGGAAGCCCACAGTATCTTTAGAAACCCCAGCAGTAACTGAGCCACCTCAGCGACATGAAATGGTTACTTTGTCCTCCTTCTTCAGCATGAGAGAAACTCAAACTTTTCTACTCAGAGAAACAAAGGAATCTGTTTCTTCTCAGAGTGGGACAAAGCTATCTTCCTTGGATAAAAAGGAAGCTGTGTCACATGTATTTCATCATGATCCCACTTTACAGACAACTGAAAAGCCTCCGACTACATCCACTGCCTTTATTCCATTTATAAAAGCTGACAGTCTTCCCCCTTCCATTTCAAGCACTTCACATCCTTCTCTTCATTATACCACTGAGGAAAGTAATGCCTTCAGTCAAGAAAGGTTCCCAGAAGCAAAACAAGTTGAAGAAGATGGTGAGAAAATGGTGGTGAGCTCAAGACGGGATGTACACCCTACTCCTTTCTCCAGCCAAAACAGGATTAGCATACAGTTGAAAGAGGACCAATTCAAAGAGTTGTATACTAGCAAGTCAAACAACAGTTTGCTGCTAAATCCAAACCTGTCCCATCCACCCTCTGGAATGATACCAAGCCTAAACCAAAGACTACCTGTTGTGCCTCCAAAGCATGTTCCAGTAAGAGGCACAGTGAAGCCTCCATATGTTGTAACACAAGGTTCATTTCGCTATTTTGTAACACACCAGCCTCTTTACTACACAAACAAACCAGAGATAACAGCATATGCAGCACGTACCATCCAGGACAAAAAATCTTTTGCCTCTCAGAGGGAAACAACTAATCCAACACAAGCCTCTCCATTTCACAAAACAAATCCATTCACTACAGGCAAGTTCAGTAATCAGGGTCAGAACAAATACTATATTAATTCAAGATTTTTTGGAAATAACTATGTTCCAGATAACAGAGGCACAGCAGGGAGACTACCAAGTCCAGGGATCCCCTATTATCCCAATTCCAGAATGCCATTCCTTTTCAACAGGACAAGGATATTCCCTCCCTTAAGTATGAGTCCTAAACCAGTGGTCCCTAGTCAACTGATCCCAAAAGACACAAATGAGAAGAAAGTTGCCCAGGTCTCCCCTACTAGGATAACAGTGCAGAAAGCTACAGCTATTCCAGTGCCTCCAATGCCACACGCCACAACCACCACATCACCACCACCAGTGATTTTGAAGATTACCCCTCCAGCCATTCTCTCTCAGCGCTCAAAACCACAGATATCCACTACAGTTCATCCTTTTAAAAACGTCCATCATCGTCATCAAAAAGTTCCATCTGTGCCTTATGTGGGAGGCATTATGCCCCACAATTCAACTGGAATTCATTCTTCCACTAATTTAAGGATACACGGAGAAAGACCTAAAATTATCATCAAAGGGTCTCAGAGCATATCCATCCTTGCTGAAACAGATGCTTTTATCCCTTGTGATGCAGTAGGGGAACCCAAGCCTTTCATTACTTGGACAAAAGTCTCTACAGGTAAGACAGAGAAAAATGTGTTCTTCCACACAGATTTTTAAGAGTACAAATACTTGGGTTGTTGCATGGAAATACAACATGATTACAGGAATGGTCTGAAACACTGAAGAATAATTTCTCTCCCTTTTAATCATTATAGATAAAATGTGATTAATTGAAACTAATCATTACAGGTAAAAATAACAGTATTTCTTGTAGTAAAAGAAAACCTTTACCATTTAATAAGTTTACTTTTTGAAGGGGGAATAACAGCCAAATCTGATTGTTCACAGCAGTTAGGATTTATGATGACAACTCTTGTGAGTATGGGTTTGTTAACATTACTGCCTTAAATATTGATGTGTGTGTCATCTCCATAAGCAAAAGGAAAAGAGAAATTACTTAAAGATTTAAAAGGAATCCTAAAGCATAAAGCCCTTAAAAGTTCCCATACTGTACATACTTCCAAGATGGTATGTTTAGTCCTGCAACAGAAACAAAGACTAATTTGAAGTATGGAGAGTGTCAGAAGATGTCACCTGGTCCATCTGAAGTTGTAATTGGTGTTAAGTAAATCTAAAATCTTACATAAGATGTTTTCAATGCAACAACATATGTCTTAAACTCTTTGACTTTCCATTTCTTTCTTTCATCTCACCTTCCCAGGAGCTCTGATGACAGCCAACACCAGGTTACAAAGGTTTGAAGTCTGGAAAAATGGTACCCTCCTTATCCGAAATGCTCAGTTTCAGGATCGTGGACAGTATTTGTGCACAGCTCAGAACCTGCATGGCATAGATAAAATGATCATTGTGCTCTCAGTTGTAGCCCACCAGCCCAAAATTTTACTTCCCCGCTATCGAGATGTCACCGTCTATTTTGGAGAGACTATAGCAATGGAATGTCAGGCTAGTGGGACTCCAAGCCCACATATTTCATGGATTTTCCCAGATAGAAAGATTTTGCAGACAGTCACCACCACAGAAGG
The DNA here is from genome assembly GCA_013400615.1 of Syrrhaptes paradoxus. Taxonomy (NCBI): domain Eukaryota; kingdom Metazoa; phylum Chordata; class Aves; order Pterocliformes; family Pteroclidae; genus Syrrhaptes; species Syrrhaptes paradoxus. Next base: position 19,575 of record VZTO01022709.1, read on the forward strand.
CAGGATAATGCTTCATGAAAATCGAACCTTATCTATCAAGGAAGCAACTTTTTCGGACCGGGGAGTTTACAAATGCGTAGCAAGCAATGCTGCAGGAGCTGACAGCATTGCAGTACGGCTGCACATTGCAGCCTTACCCCCCATCATCCAGCAGGATAAGCAAGAGAACATTTCTTTGCCCCTTGGTAGCAGTATTAACATCCACTGCACTGCCAAAGCAGCACCTTCACCCAGCATCCGCTGGGTGGTCTTTGATGGCACACAAATCCGACCTTCTCAGTTTGTTAATGGAAATTTATTTGTTTTTCCCAATGGAACTCTTTATATCCGCAACGTCTCCCCCAAGGACAGTGGGACCTACGAGTGCATTGCTGCTAACATGGTGGGAGCTGCCAGGAGAACAGTACTACTCTATGTGAAGAGGCATGCATCTAATGCTAAGATCACTGGGAGCTCTCCTCAGAGGACAGATGTAACATATGGCAGCATCCTGCATTTGGACTGTAGTGCTTCTGGTGACCCCTGGCCTCGGATATTATGGAGGTTGCCCTCTAAAAGGATGATTGATTCCCTGCACAGGTAAATTACTATTTGAGGTGTCAGAACTAAATTACAGTTTAGATGAACTTAAAGAAAAGACCATTCATATCCGTACAAGTTTAATTCTTGACTTCTGTGAGTTTTGAATGAGGCCCCAAATCCTTAAGGAAGAATTTGAAATTATATCAAAAGATAGCCAAGTCATAACTCAGCATAATTTTTTTGAAAACAGTAGTACTCTGGAAAAGTCAGCTTCAAGTGTTTAGGACAAGCTGCCACATTTGTCTTTTACAGACAGGCACTTGTAAATGTATTAAAAAGTCCAAAACAAAAGTTAAGATATATAGCTTGAGTACTGCTTGTACCAGTGTTCTTAGTCTGCATAGAGTTGCATAGGTGCCTGCTTTTCCCCAGGAGAAACGAGATCACTGAAATTTTTTATTTGTTATACAAATCATTATACACATGTGGTGGGTTTGCCCCTGGTGGCGGGCCAAACCACACACTCACTCACACAATTCCCCACCCACCCAAGGACAGGGGAGAGAATTAAAGGGGTAAAGGGAAAAAAGGGACGCGTGGATTGAGATAAGAACAATTTAATAACTAAACTACAATAATATTTAAAATATACTATATACAAATATACAAATGAGTGATACACAGTGATACTGCCCCCCCANACGGGCTGTGGTTCCTCCCAACTTCTCCAGTCTGCGGAGAGCCAGAGGAGCTGAAAGACCTTGGCAGCCGCATAAACATCAATTTTTATCATCTTTCTTCTGAGCACAAATCCAAAACACAGCTTCTTGCTAGCTATTATGAAGAAAGTTAACTCTGTCTCAGTTTAACCCAGGACAACATAGTAAGGACAAAAAAATCATCTTGTAATTATTTAAGTAAGTATGATCATTTTAACATTGTTGTGTAAGTAAAAACCTTTCATTGAGGTGTGTGTCATTGAATGAAACAGAGTAGAACTGCTTGGTTACAAGGGAGTAGAATTATTTTTTCCATTTGCTTTTTGGTAGTGAATATCTTGGGTATTTCAGACCATCCAATTATCTATTATTAGCAATGCTCTTCTCCTTTTTTTCAGTATTGTTGAGTAGTTGGGTTTTTACCCCAGGTTTCACTCAATAATTAATACCTAAATTGTGATTTTGCAACTCATGTTCTGTTCTCTTTTCTTTCCTTACAGTAGCTTAGAGACTAGAATCAAGGTATTCAGCAATGGGACTTTGATTGTCCATTCAGTTACAGATAAAGATGCAGGAGACTATTTGTGTGTGGCCCGCAATAAGATTGGAGATGACTACGTGGTCCTCAAGGTGAATGTGATGATGAAACCAGCAAAAATAGAACACAAAAATGAGAATAACCACAAGGTCAAGTATGGAGGGGACCTGAAAGTTGACTGTGTAGCCACAGGTCTGCCGAATCCTGAGATCTCCTGGGGTCTCCCAGATGGCAGCATGATCAATACCTTCATGCAGTCAGATGACAGTGGCAGCCGGACAAAGCGATACGTGGTCTTCAATAATGGAACCCTGTATTTCAATGATGTTGGGCTGAGAGAGGAAGGGGACTACACTTGCTATGCTGAGAACCAGATTGGGAAGGATGAGATGAAAGTGCGGGTCAAAGTAGTGGCTGAGCCTGCAACTATCAGGAACAAAACATACGTTATTATTAATGTACCCTACGGTGATGTTGTCACAGTAGCATGTGAAGCCAAAGGAGAACCCACTCCCAAAGTGACCTGGCTCTCCCCAACCAACAGGCCCATTCCTGCACTATCTGACAAATACCAGGTATATAGGGATGGCACTCTCCTCATCCAAAAGGCCCAAAGATCTGACAGTGGTAACTATACTTGCGTGGTGCGGAACAGCGCTGGAGAAGATCGTAAAACTGTCTGGATCCACGTTAATGTTCAGCCTCCAAGAATCAATGGTCATCTCAGCGCAATAACATCTGTGAGGGAGACAGCCGTCAGGGACAGCCGGAAACTTATTGACTGCAAAGCTGAAGGCATCCCTGCTCCACGGGTCTTATGGGCTTTTCCAGAAGGAGTAATCCTACCAGCTCCCTACTATGGGAGCAGGATCACTGTGCATCGCAATGGTACTTTGGACATCAGAGGGGTGAGGCAGACAGATGCGGTGCAGCTCATCTGTATTGGACGGAATGAAGGAGGGGAAGCAAGACTGATTGTGCAGCTCCTCATCACAGACCATTTGGAGAAGCCCTCCTTCAGAGACCCTGTTAATGAAAGGATCACTGCCATTGCTGGGCACAGCATCAATCTGAACTGCTCAGTCCAGGGGAACCCCAAGCCCAGCACAAGCTGGATCCTTCCCAATGGCACTGAAGTGCTGAGTGGCAGCCGTCTGCACAGATTTTACCATAAGAGGGATGGGATCTTACACATCAGCAGCCTCTCTGCTGGGGATGCTGGGACTTACCGTTGTACAGCCAGAAACCCAGGAGGTTACGTAGAACGCATAGTCTTCCTGAAGGTGGGGCTCAGGCCAGAAATCAGCAACCAGTACAACAACCTTGTGAGCATCATCAATGGAGAAACTCTGCAGCTCCATTGCATCACCCAGACAAACCAGCGGGCACAGATCTCCTGGACACTGCCCAGTGGGATGGTCCTGGATGCCCCCCAGGCTGTGGGTCGCTTCTCTCTGCTGGAGAATGGCTCACTGACGGTACGCGAGGCTTCTGTATTTGATAGGGGCACTTACCTCTGCAAGGTGTCCACAGAATATGGCAATTCTGTTATGAATGTGCCTGTCATCGTGATAGCCTATCCTCCCCGGATTACCAGTGAGCCAGCACCTGTCATCTATGCTAGGCCTGGAAATTCAGTAAAACTGAACTGCATGGCCATTGGGATTCCTAAAGCAGAAATAACATGGGAGCTTCCAGACAAATCACATTTGACAACAGGAGCTCAATCCCGTCTGTATGGAAACAAATTCCTCCACCCTCAGGGGTCATTAGTCATCCAGCAGCCTACTCAAAGGGATGCAGGCTTCTATAAATGCACTGCTAAAAATATACTAGGCAGCGATTCGAAAACAACCTACATACACATATTCTAACACTAAAACAAACATCTTTGGCTGGATACTAGTGTCCAAGTCACCGCCAAGTGAGTGTAACAAGGAAAGTACTGCTTGCAACAAAGCCGGAAAGGCTGAGGGCAGAAAAAAAAAAAATTGATCCTATTTTTATGAAAAGTGTATTACTTTTGTACTCAATATGGTAGTATGTCCCTGCAATGAAAGGAGGCAGTAGACATACTGGACATACTGAAATTGAGGAGACTGACACATTGGAAAAGGTCTTTAAACTGTTAAGACAGTGTAGTGTGATTTTTCATGCTATCCAATAGCATCTGAGACCTAAAGTACTCTATCCCTGTCAATAGTCCAAAGCTATTCCTTGTTTTAACAAGCACCTTAAAAGTACCAAAGAAGTATTAACTGTTAATAAATGAGCTGCAGTGATAGAAGTGCTTTAGTAAAATGTAATTTTTTTTATATCCTGCAGTGCTTTTACATAATCTAGCCTTATAGAATATGATTACTAACCTTTCTGTTCATTCTTGTATCAGCTCTTCAAAAATCAAAGACTAACTTAGCAAATAAGAGTGATCTATTTTAATAAAAATACATGCAGACATTAGTTACCTTGGCATATGAACAATCCTTTCCTGGCTACTAAGGACACTACAGACAATCGTTCATTATATATTTTATATGTATTTTTAAATCAGACTATGAGACTAAAAAGAGTAACAATGAACTTGGTCTCATTTTATAAATTATTGGTCTTTACAAGACTCTGATACATTACAGTGTTTTATAATATTAAGATCAATATACTGTACATTTTATAATAAAAAATGTTTTCAAAAAAAATATTTACTGTGGTTTTAATTCTGTTTTGAGATATTTTTCTAAACATGTTTTCCTGATAAAAACTTAACATTTCTGTTGTGCATATTTCAGGATACATTTACAAGTTGAATCCTTCTTCTACAATCAGTGGTGGTTTATTGGATAATGTGCATAATTTTAATGACATTTATCAATTATGCTATTGAAATAATTGCTACAAAATGCCAAATATGCCCATGTTTCAACAAACATCTCCAATCAGAATTTTGCAGATGTTAACTCACCTTTAAAACATATTGATTCTCTGAGATATTCCTGAATTCTTAAAGTTCTGATTGTTCATAAAACTTAGGTTCATGTTTTAGAATATGATAAGTTTTATTTTTATTTTCTCAGTTGATTAAAACATGGCGCAGATGGTAATGTAAAGTGTTACACTAATATTTAAATTTTGTAAAAACTGTAAACAAGGATTTCCTCACCCCACAAATTTATCTGGTTAGGAAAATTGTAAGCTGTTGCAAAATGCATATTTATCTTCATGGTAAACAGAACTGAACTACTTGAAGTAAAAAGTATTTGATTAGAACAGGGATGTTGAATTAAATTACAAGGACAAGGATATTGCTGAAGATACAAGGGGCATAATTTGTGTGATAGAATATTTTATAAAACTTATTTTTTAAAAAGTCAGTGATGGCTAAAAATTTGTGGTTTGTACACAAGCGGTTATTAAAGTTGCAGTTATATTACTGGCCTAATTAAATATCACTTAATTATGTCTTAGTTTCTCTTTTATAGTTTAAAACCTTGGGCCCTAAATCAGCAAATCTGCTCAAGGTGAAGCATCTGGCAGGGATGTAGCTGCTTGTGAGAGCAGTTAATGAAGAAAGGAGCAAGTATTCTAGATTTTGACTATATTGTTCATGTGGTCTTTTCTAATCTGGCTATCTTCCTTGAACATGTCACAGATTAGATATGTCTTTAGTTCTTGCTCAATTTTAGCACTTTTTATTTTACAGTAGTTCTTGGAAAATAGTCATAGAATGTTTAATTATAATGCATCTTTTAAAAGAGCCTGGAGTCAGCATTTTAGTATTGGAGTGTGAGTCAAGCACTTTTATTCATTCATCTGTCCAGTCTTCAGTTAACACTTACGTGAATTTGGAGATATTCTTGGATGCTGTGTGACTTCTATATATTTTCATTAAGCAGAATTGTTTTTTATGTTAAGAGAAGAAAATAGAATCCAAAATCAAACGTTTGATCTGTTGGGATCAAACAAAGCATCTGATAATGTTTTATTCATCAATCAAGAATTTCCACTGCTGCCAATGGAAGATTTGGAGGCACAAGAAATGAAAGATTCAAGACCTTTTCTTAATTCAAGTAAAGACTTGCATGCTTGAATATTTCCTCAAAATTGGACTTAAACATTTTTGTTATGTATTATAATTCCCATTGCGTTTGCCTTTTATGAAAACAGTCCCAATGAGAGCCCTATAAAATATAATTATCTTCCAAAATAAATGTAACTACAACTTAGCAAATATCATATGAACACTTTTTGCACTCAAGCGACATTGGGCCATATGTCCTGTCTGTCTTATAATCTTTCTCTGCTGAGATACCAGTTGCCCAGGATATCTATCTTGAGTTCCTTTTGTAGAAATAAAGAAGTTCATGGGGAAACCAAGTGTGTCCTAGGACTTGTATTCTTAGACCTGAATCTACATGTCACTCTATGTGAAGGCAGTCATAGGACTGTGGATTTAAATAACTTCTTCCTTTATTTATGTGTAATTAGCTGCAAGCTGTGTTAAATAAATCAATGACAAATTCACATTACTTCAAGGACACAAGACTTCATTAATTTTTCTGTTTCAGATGTCTTTGTTCATCTTTCAGACAAAGCAGTCACCATGCATTCAAAGACAATGAAGCTTGTTCCTTTTCTGATTTTGGGAGGGGCTGGGAAAGAAGTGCTGGCTCTTGGTTTGAGAAGGTTTCACAATTTTTACTTGATCAATCAAAGCAGGTCCTGGATAATTTCCATGGAAAGGAAAACTTGCTATTCTTTGCTTTCTGCTTTGAAAATGGAGAAAAATATTTGTTTGACCTTGTTCTTGGAGAAGCAGAGTAAGAAGATGTGTTGTTGCAACTATGTAGATTCCAAATGTCTGGAGTGGTATATACATTTTTTGTTTAGGCCTTCACAAAAAAAAAGTTCATTATCCCTAACACAACTAACAACTCGTAACAAAAATGGAGGTAGTAATATAGGCCAGAAAAGCAAAAAAAACCCAGTGAATTAGGGCATTCAAATCATCAAGATGTGATAAAATTCCTAAAAGACTAGCCAGTTCACGAACATGTTTTAGTGATTATCTTCCAAGTTCATGTAAGACAACTGAGATACACAAAGACTGAAAAAATGCTAATGCTTTAGTTGAGGAAACGTAAGACAGCCAAACCCTGGTATCAAGAGAAGTACTTTATTTAATTCATTACTAAACAATCAATCTGGGAGCATCTGTAGAATAGCATTGTGATAAAAAACAGCTGCTCTGGAAATTTCCGCAACAAATCATATAATAGCAAACTAGTTACCTTCTCACAGAAGTAACTAGCCTAGCATGTGGGAAAAGAGAATTGGAATGGTATATCTTACTTTAGTTTAATTTTTTACATAGTCATATAGGATGTTCTCATGACCAAACTAAAGAAACATGATTTATCTGTTATAAAGTGGGATGTTTTCAAAACATTTAAAGAGAAGTCACGAGTAACTAGACTAGAGTAAATGCTAATTCTTTATTGGTAAAGGAACGATTTGTTAGCTAATTTTAATCTATGATTGTGATTTTTATCTGTCTAATCTGCATGATCATCTATGAGAGGTTCTTAAATGTTTAGTACATGACAGATATGAACACATGACAAATGTGGGCACATGACAAATATGTCCACATCTTTATGGTGGAAATCTCGTGGAGGGACTTCTAGAAACAGCTATGTAGCGTAGAAGCAAGATCTCTTTGTCATCCAAAGAATTTAGTTCATCAAGACATCTTGCACCAGACCATTCACAGAGTTGAACAGAGTAGAAATAAAGAACTGCAAAGACTTCAGATATTTATTTTACCAAACCAATGTGTTTCACTTATCCATATATTTTCAAATAAGCATTCACCATCTTTCAGTGTAGTCAACTAACATGACAATATTCTAAAAGCTGTACCAGCACTATCATTCATTCTCTTTTGGTTTTTTTGCAACTTGACCATACTGTATTTTGAATGATGAAAAGAAGTGTAAGTCCTCACAGAGAACAATTAACACTCCCTTAATCTTCCCCCAAAAAATGTGTCCTGAAAAAGATAAACAATGAGACAAAGCCATTGCACACAGTGGAGAAACACATGAAGTAGATCACGGAGGATTATCATCTTGGTAGAAATAGTGACTTTTTAGAACTGTTGCTATTTCTTGATGTATAAACTTGAAGACTGGTTTGTGTGCCCTGAAGACTTGTGTAATTTTTTTCAGCTATTTCTGTTGGCCTAATAAAAGGTATTCTTTTTTCCCTGCAAATGTTTTCTTGCTGATTCAATCCAGTAATACCATCCCTGAACAATCAGTTAGCATAAACATTACTAACTTCGGTAAATACTTGGGTTAGGATCTCACCTGCCATAAATTGACTGAGCATGCTGAAGAGTCACCCAAAATATTCACCCATTTTTTGAGCATCCCCACCTCTCTCACAGAATCATAGAATCATAGAATCATAGAATCATAGAATGGTTTGGGTTGGAAAGGCCCTTAAAGATCATCAAGTTCGAACCCCCCTGCCATGGGCAGGGACACCCTCCACTAGACCAGGTTGCTCAAAGCCTCATCCAGCCTGG
>VZTO01022709.1:28542-49540 GCA_013400615.1 Syrrhaptes paradoxus
GTTCCTTATCCAGCGAGTGGTCCTTCCGTCAAATCCATGTCCCTCCAACTTAGAGACAAGGATGCCATGTGGGACTGTGTCAAAGGCTTTGCACAAGTCCAGGTAGATGATGTCAGTTGCCCTTCCTCTATCCACCAGTGCCATGGCTCTGTCGTAGAAGGCCACCATATTTGTCAGGCACGATTTTCCCTTGGTAAGGGAAAAAACTCTCTTTGGAAGGAAGTTGAGTTTCATAGGTGACATAACAGAGATGAGATTGCAATCAAGAGAGAGACAGTGTTGCAGTAATTGAAGACATTCCTATTTTTCAACTAAGTCTTTTGCACATGGGAAGTTCTGACCCTCTGCTTATTCAAGTAAGGAAACTTTTCTTTGCCTGGGTGGTAGACATCTTGTGTTTCTTTCCTTCCCATAGGCCAGACCCACTGTTACTCTTCTTATGGTGAGAGTGATGCATCTGACACCTGGGGTGATGTGACAGGGAAGATGCTATGACAATGGACTGCAGCTGTGTACTACCTACTAAGCACTTCTTTGAATGTGGGGCCTCTATAAAGGAAAAGGCATGTTGGCAGCAGTACCGCACTATAGTTTCCTCCCTATGCCATGACCCCATTCGTCAAGCACAGCTGGCCATAATATCAAAGAATTCATGGACTGGCCACATCTGATGTGCCAGATCACCAAGAGGGAAACAGCCATAAATATGTGATGTCTCCCAGCTGCCAGGAACTGGAGATGGCGGCCAGCAGTGTGAGTCTTGAATGATGCGGGGGTGGAATGACTTGAGATGGATAGTCAGATTATAAAATTAAAATAAGTGGTTCTGTCACTCCTGTGGTGCTCTGTATTGCTCAAAGCACACCTACACCTGACATCGTATATGTATTCCATAATTAACAACACATGCATGGGCTTCACTGTTACCTTCACTCCCAGTGCTAGTTAAAAAATAATTAAGGCTCTGACTCAAAACTAGATTTTTTTCTTTGTTACTACCACAAATAGTCAACGGACTAAGCCACTATACTCGCCTACTCTGTTCTTTTATGAGCTGCTCTGGATTGTTGCAATAACAGACCAAATGAGCAACATTTTCATAAACTCCTATTTACTAACCTGGGGGAAGGGGCAGCAGTCAAGGATGACAAATGCTCGCAGCTCCTGTAGAGCTAGTAAGCAAAACATCCTGAAACACTGAAATCAATAGAAAAGTACTTGGACTCCAAATTGTCTATAAAAATTAATTCTTAAAAGTTTCTTAACCTGAACATTTTTTTCAACCAAGTGGGCCTGGGAACTATTAAGGAAATCAAAAATCTGAGAATTTTGAAAGCAAGGGAAAAATACGGCAAGTTCAACACAGGTATTTGATACAAGGGACATTTGTTACATAAAATGGCGGTTAACATTTAATTGTATTATTTTAAAAAGCCAGCATCTTGTTGAAGTTTCTTCACACTTTGCAGGGCAGGTATCAGCCTGTTCAGCTATTTTTAAAAATCCTGCTGTATCTTGCTTAAAGTCTGAATAAAAGTCTTACTAGGCAGTCATAGTGGCACTGTTACTGTGCTGTTATAATAGTATCCATGGAAGGTGTGTGTACATAAATAAAAGTACATTAAAAAACTATAACGGGGATATTATCATAATACATCCTCAGTAAAGTATTGTAACCTGGAACATGGAAACAATGAATATGTATTCCCCCCAGATCCCTTACATCAGCTCCTTTGTTAGTGTGAACTCCTCTCAGCCAGTTTAACACATTAATTTGCCAAAAAAACTAATTGGGGATGTGGAGGGGAAGTGGAGTATATAGCTTTCTACCTGGTTAGTGAACTGAACTGGCTCATCCAGGTAACAAGTGAAAGGCTCACAAGTGAGAAAGGAAATTAGTCAGTGATCTGAATGAAGCAAGGGGAAGGAGGAGCACCTCTTCCAAAAGCAGTAAACTGTTGAGCTTGCCATGATATTTCATCTGACTTTGCTCTGTGAGTAACTAGAAAAAAAAGAATATAACATAGTGAGATTTTTTGTATGATATCTGAGCTGTTCAATATACATGCTTTTGTATAGTCTTGTTAACGCTTTCCTGAATCATAGACAATTGTATATTCATACATGACCCGGATCAGAAGAGCACGGTAGATGGAGGAGTCAGTGACCCACACCACAGCTAACCTCAGAAGGTACAGGCTTGTTCTGCACGTACAGCATGGCCTTCAGACCCACCTTGTGCTGCTGACATCCCCCAGCTGCAGGATAAACTCAGCCGGTATTTGTAACAGAGGAGTCTGCAGGCAGCTCCCACTTGGTACCGGTGATTGCACCACCTGCATGGCCTTGCCTTTACCTAACAGTGCAGCAACAACTTCACACATGCGTATCTTCTTTGTTTGACAGTAGAAATGATTAATAGAGTTGTTTTCTTTTAAAATAGCTCAAATTACCAAACTGGGGCAACCCTACCACAGATGGGCTCTGCATAGCATGCTTCATCCTGATTAGAGGCCCCTTTGGTACTGCAAAGCTCAGGGTTTCCAGCATCCAAAAGGGGGGCAAGGTTATCTGTACCACCCTCTCTTTCTTTATATTTCTAGCTCTAATAAATGCCATTTTAAGACATAATTTACAAGGTGCCTTTCTTATTGGGATCATAATGAACCCATACCTTCCAGTGCAAAGCACAGTGTATTCATTCCTCTTGACAGCATGAAAACTGTACAGTCTAGACTGCCTAGTAAGACCTTTATTCAGACTTTAATTCCAGTGAATAAGTGTTATCTTTATAAAAGGCAGAGTTGGTAGAAATAGAATACTCAGGAAAATTATCTTTTACAATAGTTTTCATTGTTTTTCACAAGCTATGACTTAATTGCACATTCTCTAGACGATAAAGGAGGAACCCTTTGAACTGAATTTGTAGCAGCTTTCTAAGGCCAGAGGAATATACACAGATTTTTCCCTGTATTCTGGATTCAAACAGACTGTATCCCAGCATTTCTTGTAATCTTTGACAACAAAAGAAACATTAATCTATACCCTAGTCACCTCAGCACATTGAACACACAATTGTGCTTAATAAGAGCCATGAAGCTAACAATGAGGAAAGCAAGTGTCTCAAGAAAATTCCTTTTCCCCTCGTTAATGAACACTTTACATACCCTGGGAAGCATGGTAAGACACACACTTACAACAAAGGTCAGCTTGGCCTCATGAACTCATGCTGTATGTCACACTGTTCCATTAATCATAGTGTTTGGACTCATATAAATGGTTTCTTGCTGTGTCAAGAGAAAGCCATGTGAAGGGTTAAATGGAGAGGAGACATGAGGTAAGACTGTGGATACATGACCCCACAGCATCAAAATTAACTGGAATAAAAGGTTTGGGGGACTGAGTTTTGAGTTTTCTGCATTGTGACATTTTTTTTGGTATTTCAGACTTCATTTTGACTGTATTTGAGCTATGTGGTGCCAAACCGTTAAAAACAAAATATATCCGGTTACAGTTTCCTCTTACAGCCTTCTGTTCCATTCTTAAACTGCTGGACAATGTTTAAGAGTTTTCAGCTTATCCAGTTCAACTTTTAGAAAAGAACTATTATTAGAATAAAAATAGTCCTGATGATTCATGCAACATGTCAGTGAATCTGAGGGAGATTCCCAGCTCATTAAAACCAAAACACATAGGAAAGAAGCTCTTTTTTCATATTCACACACAGCAAATGCTGAAAGGCTTAGTATTTCTTACTTAAGGGTATCAGAAGAGTTGTTTTTTTTTTTCTCTCTGATTAACATCACATCCAAAAAAGGTAACACATGCATACGTAACATACAAAAATGCAGGCTTGAGCCCTTCCTCATTAAAGATTTCTTCATACTCGCTGATGTAGCCCATCAGCCAAATTCAATTGCTCAAGACCAGAATTGTGCTTCCTGACACAGTATGGGTTTCCACCAAACTGAGGAAAACAAAAATTTGCAGTAATTAGAGATGATCCCTGAGACCAAAATGTAGCTCAGAGTAATTTCATTTGCTGATGATACCAAATTGAGCGGTTGTGTTGATCTCCTTGAGGGTAGGGAGGCTTTGCAGAGGGATCTGGACAGGCTGGACCGATGGACTGAGGACAATTGTATGAGGTTCAATAGAGCCAAGTGCCGGGTCCTGCACTTTGGTCACAACAACCCCCTGCAACGCTACAGGCTCAGGGCAGAGTGGTTGGAAAGCTGCCCAGCAGAGAGGGACCTAGGGGTGCTGGTCGACAGCCGTCTGAACATGAGCCAGCAGTGTGCCCAGGTGGCCAAGAAGGCCAACGGCATCCTGGCCTGCATCAGAAATAGCATGGCCAGCAGGACTAGGGAAGTGATTGTGCCCCTGTACTCGGCACTGGTGAGGCCGCACCTTGAATCCTGTGTTCAGTTTTGGGCCCCTCACCACAAGAAGGACGTTGAGGTGCTGGAGCGAGTCCAGAGAAGGGCAACAAAGCTGGTGAAGGGTCTGAAGCACAGGTCTTAACGAGGAGCGGCTGAGGGAACTGGGGTTGTTTAGTCTAGAGAAGAGGAGGCTGAGGAGAGACCTTATCACTCTCTACAACTACCTGAAAGAAGGTTGTAGTGAGGTGGGTGCTGGCCTCTTCTCTAAAGTAACAAGTGATAGGACAAGAGGAAACAGCCTCAGGTTGCACCTCACCCAGGGGCTCAGTTATTGCTTTTGCTGGCAAAGATGTATCTTCCAGCACATCTTTGAATAGCCTCTCTTTATTCTTCTCAGTCAGCATGAGATGCTCTGGAAACTGATGGCCCAGCTGCAGGTGCTACAGGGAAACAGCAAATTTTGCAAGGCTTTGATCATCTCATTAAACTCTCAGCTCTGAAAGTCTTTTATCTTATATTCTGACAGCATGATCCAGACAAGAGAGTAGCAGTAGCTGGCAGTAACTGGCATCTCCTAATGTTACTTGAATGAGATTTACAATCTACATAAATAAAGTAGTCTTGATTTTCCTTGCCTGAGTAATGATACAAATGAGCTGAGGAGGATCACACTGTACATTTAAAAATACATATTTTTAAAGGGTATTGGTGAAGTTTTTAATTGATTGTTTTCTTGGTCTTGCTACATTTCTCTTAAAAATGCAAAGCTCCCTATTTTCACGACTAGCACAGCAAGGGAGAAACAGTGTCTATTGAACTCAGGCATGCCTGGCTGGTGGTGGATATTTATACAGCACTTCCTATTTAACCTTTCTCACTACTTTTGTACTAATCTGCAAGACACGCTGAGAAAGATAATAAGCAAGATTACAAGATGCAGCAGGCAAGACATGCAGAAGTCATCAAAAGAATTATTGCTGTTAAAACAGGCTGATAGAGAACAGAGGCAAGTGAATAAACACTGCTTTGTTTTATGTTGGTGTAAGCCTATTGACTTTGGTGAGATTAGATGGCTGAAAATGAGGAAGGATTTTAGCCTGTGGTCTCAGCTGATGCATAAATATGGCACACTCAAAACTTGACAATGTCTATTCAGTGAAGAAAAATTAAGAGGATGCAGGAACCTAAGGACTCTCAGATATAAGACAGCAAGATGCTTTTTTTTTGAGGTTACTTAGTATTATGATTATTACAGCATCGAGACTATCCTCCCAGTTTTCAGTTCAGGAAACATAAAAAAGTAATTATGTATGACACCCATTTTCAAATCACAGGACAGTAGCTGGCAGATCTTTGTCTAAGAATAGTATATTAAAAACAAGCACTGAAAATGTTGGAAAGGGTTATAAGAAAAAGAGAGCTGAACATACAGGGTAAACAAGAATAGCACCAGAAACCACTGGATTAAGTCAAGTTAAATTGAAAGATTTATTTGCACAGTAGTTCAAAAGTGAACTGCCTAAACTGCCTGAACTTGCTAGTGTCTGATTATTTTGGTTTTTGTGTTTGTTAGATTAGAACAACACTCAGTCTTATTTCTACCTTAGCTGCATAAAGACTCCAAAAGAGATTAAGCATGAAACCATCAACTAAGTAATCCAGTAATTGTGGCCTTTGCATTTTTAGGGAGGCAGCAGTGGGGGATTGTGTTACAGGCACAGCAAGCAGATATGTCTAAATTAAGATTGCCTAACTCAGTGGAAACACTGGAAACCTCAATTTGCAGATATTTTTAACTTTGCTAAACTAATTTCTTGTACTGAAATTTTCCATGCTTGTCCTTTGCTTCTGATTCAGGATTTATGTTTTTATTTTATTTGTTTGTAATTCTTAAAGGGTATTGCTGAAAATGGCTCAGTAGTTTCCAAAAACGAAGTTAAGAAAACAATTCCTGACAATATTGCAGACATTTTCCAACTATTTCATTGAAGCTTTTGGTGAACACTATGGTGTTTGGAAGACGTAATTCTGGGATAAAAGAGGTGTGTGTGCATGTTCTGTTTTACATTGCAATCTCAGTTGTGTCCTTCTTACCCCAAGTGATGTGTTGGTTAATGTGACTCTCATCACGAAAATGCTGTGAACTAAATTCTCAGTGGTGCCCCCATGTCCTGCAATGATTCCAGTTTCCACTTTGGGGAACAAGAACCTAAAATTAAGTTGCAACATGTGCAGATGTTCAGCATCTTTTGGAATAGGCTGGGCCTCTTCACTGTGCCTGAATAAAGCTCAAGTTAAAGTGAGTAATGATTTGATCTGCTTACAAAGTATAGCAAACTTTGAAAGTGCTGAACTAGATTATAAGGAGAGGAAAAACAGAACAATAACAAAAAAAAACCCCAAAAATACAAGTAGGAAATCAAGATTAATCCATGTGTGCAGATTTTGTCTGGGATAGAGTTAATTTTCTTCACAGTAGCTAGTACAGGGCTGTGTTTTGTATTTGTGCTGAAAGCAGTGTTGATAATGCAGAGATGTTTTTGTTAGTGCTGAGCAGTGCTTACAGAGTCAAGGCCTTGTCTGCTTCTCACACCACCCCACTGGTGAGTAGGCTGGGGGTGCACAAGAAGCTGTGAGGGGACACAGCTGGGACAGCTGACCCCAACTGACCAAAGGGTTATTCCATGCCATATGATGTCATGCTCAGCATATAAAACTGGGGAAAGAAAAATAAATGGGGGGACATTCAGAGTGATGGCATTTGTATTCCAAAGTAACCATTACACATGGTGGAGCCCTGCTTTCCTGGAGATGGCTGAACACCTCCTCCTGATGGGAAGTAGTAAATGAATTCCTAGTTTTGCTTTGCTTGTGTGTGTGGCTTTTGCTTTACCTATTAAACTGTCTTCATCTCAACCCATGAGTTTTCTCACTTTTACCCTTCTGATTTTCTCCCCCATGCCACTTAGGGGGAAGTGAGTGGGCAGCTGGGTGGTGCTTATTGCCTGCTGGAGTTAAGCCATGACACCATGATACCAGAGGAATGTAGTTTTTTAATTACTTTACTTTGATGAACATAGTTATATTGAAATCAACATCTATAACATTGTTGGTTAAGAGGCCACCATGAAAAAAGACAAATACCTAAGTAAGACAGAAAGATTGGCAAGTATCAGGAAACCATAACTTTCCAAGATGTGTCCCACATCTTCACGGGAATGAAGATACACATAATTCAATAATTTTACTTACAACTGTTATGGAAACCTCAGCCTATGACAGGAAGAAGATTAAATGGAGACCTCAGGTCCCTAGATAGTGTGCTCATTAACTGTAGACCTGTATTACCATATTGTAAAATTCTAAGTATGATGTGCCTAGAGAGCTTACTAATTTTTTCAGACATTTGAGAAATAATTATCTTGAAGGATAGCCCTTTTAGGTTATTTTATGTCTCCTTTCAGTAAAATACAGCCAAATACATGGCAATTGAGATCTTCCCACTCTGCCCCAGTTTGATATCCAGTGAGACTGAGGGCTTGGAAATAAAGTAGAGCTGCTAGAGTGATCAAATCCCTCCTGCTTTATAACAGAATGTGCAATTGAAAAATAAATGCATTGTCTAGACTTACCTGCTGGGATTCACCGCAGTGAAAACTGAGGTCCTTGTCTCCTGGCCTTCCCATTCAGACATCTGTCTGAGCATGTCAGGTATCCCTGCAAGCTCACATGCCCAGGCCTCCTTGCTATAAGAAAGCTTTGGATATGGAGCAGAAAGGTGGCTGACATGACAATATCTTGGAACCCTTTCTGGGCTCAGTAATGTAAATAAATGTGTTTGTTGTCAAACAGATTAAGAATAAAATATTGTTGCTTTAAGAGTTCTTTTTTTTTTTTCTTGATCTAAGATAGGGCCTGCCTAGCGGACAGGCAAACACAATAGGGCAGGAAGGATATCTGCTTAAATAGATGAACTTTGCTAGGTGATGAGTACAATTGTAGCCATGTATTTGATTTCCTTTCTTTCAGGATTGTCTGCAGTGAAAACTAGCTGTAGTTTAGCTGCAGTTTACCTAAATTCTAAAAAATGAGTGCATGTTTATCAGGGATTCTAGTGATAGGACAAGGGGTAACGGTTTTAAGCTGAAAGAGGGTAGATTTAGATTAGATATTAGGAAGAATTTTTTTATGATGAGGGTGGTGAGGCACTGGAACAGGTTGCCCAGTGAAGTTGTGGATGCTCTGTCCCTGGAGGTGTTCAAGGCCAGGATGGATGAGGCTTTGAGCAACCTGGTCTAGTGGAAGGTGTCCCTGCCTGTGGCAGGGGGGTTGGAACTAGACAACTGGAAGATCCCTTCAAACCCAAACCGTTCTATGATTCTATGTTGTATGCCCAGACCAATAGCTAAATAAGCAAATGCACATACCAGAGAGCAAAAACTGAAAAGAATATAATTACGTAATTGTGTCCTTATTTTTCAGGTGTTTTACACAGTAGCATTGAATCCAAGTGAAATGAGGTGTCTGTACAAATGCTTCTGTATGTAAAAAAAAAGACTTCATATTATTGTTTAAAGATTCTTTGGAATAAGAGAGGTATTACATATATTTACAAAAATAAAGCAGCCCTAAAACAAAACAGGCTAGTATTTGCTAGCAATGAGAACAAAGTCAGAAAATAACTCATGTGCGTATCAGCAGAGTACATAGGTAATCACTGCCTTTGGTTATGTCTTTTTTTATAATTGACTTTTTGTTTAGCCGTGGTATTGTTACTGCTTCCTGTTTCTCACCACATTGCATTTCCTTATGTTTCAAAATCTGCTTCTGCAAATTAATAATCTTGAGCAAGATGTTGCACTGATTTATACTGACATTACACTGGCATTAGATCAGCTCACTGTGTATTTCCAAAATTCTACTTCAGGAATGCAGGGACACAGCGGTGAGTATAGGATTTAAGATATGCAGCATGACCTCTGGAAAGGCTTTTGTACTTAATGAATCTTTCAGTTGTTCTAGCCATATTAGTTTGCCTTAAAAAATGCATTCTTTCTCCTAAACTTGTCTTGCTTTTATCAATAGACCTTTATGGCTACAACACCATTCTCTTAAGCACTGTCTAAAACTGGACAAAACTTATACAGGTTGGGTTAATATGAGGAGAACTCATGTTAATGGGAAAAAGTAAACACTCTTGAGTAAATCTGTCACATTCTTTTTCAGTTTTTCAGGACAGAGGATTTCAAGATGCATCATTGAGTACCCTCCCTTTTTTCTCTTCTCAATTTGAGACACCGCTAGAGGGCATCAGTTTAAGGAAGATCATTCACATTGGTCCCACCATTGCGTTGCCAGTCTCAGCTTTTCATAGAATCATAGAATGGTTTGGGTTGGAAAGGACCTTAGAGATCATCTAGTTCCAGCCCCCCTGCCATGGGCAGTGACACCTCCACTAGACCAGGTTGCTCAACTTGTGTTTGTCTGAGAAGTCCTCTGAATTCAAAGCATGCTCTATATACAGGCAAAAAATGAAGAAAAAAAAAAGGCTAATAAGATTCCCTTATGCTTTCTTTATGGGGATCATAAGAGATCTACTTTTGTGGTTTTTCACCGGAAGAGGTTAGAAATATTAGGGATAGCTTGTACACCAGTCATTGTGCACTGGGTTCAATCTGTATGGCTTTTTGAGACGTTGTTTTAAACAGTTAAACAACAGAATTCCAGAATTTCTTTCAGTTACGTATTACTATTGCTCAGTTTATGGCTAGGAAGGTATCTTGTTACCTCTTTTGAACAAAAATGTCTTCAAACACTATGGAGCTGCTCTGTGTTCACCTTGTAGGGATTCTCTCTTCAACTGTGTTCTGATGCAGTCAAAATCTGGGTGCCTACATGTGTCTCCTCATCATTTATTCTGTCTTTTCACTTTGGGTATTTTTACAGTGCTTCATAATATTAACCAAAGTAGTGGTTCTTAAATTACTATGATTTTTAAAATGTGTTAACATATATCTTGCAGCAAGAAACTCATTCTAACCTTCTTCAGTCTTTGCATTTCTAGGATTTGGGGTTTTATGTCTTCCCAGTCAGTCAAACTCCACTTTTGCTAGGATTCCTGATGATATTTTTTTAATGTACAGCTTCAGTTTGATATCTTAGCCACCTAGTAAAAATCTTTTCCTGAATGGGGCCAGTAATTACTGATTTTGGACTTGTGTTCTCAACAATTGATTTAAAAAGAATACTCAATAAAATAAATATTGCTGACTAGGGACCTAATGCAGGCCACTTGTATTTTTCTTTGAAGTCTTAGTGTCTTTGGGACTTGAATGTAACCGACCAGCTGACCACCACTGAGACAGTACTAGACAAAGGCAGACAGAGATTGAAGTGATATGACGTTGCTTTCAAAGTGCGGTCTCACTTGGATACTTAAAATGTGTTTGTTTACATTGTATAGCTTCCTGAGCATTCGTCACTTTAGCAGTCCAGCCCTGCTGTCAGCAGTTTTGAAGTATTTGTTATTTTATAAACTGTAGACTCCTCTGTGCTTGTCCCCCATTTATTTTCAGTTGAAAGAATCCTTGAAGCTTTTATTTAAACTTGTTTTGATTTCTCCTACTGTATCTGCTGAAACTGGTGTCACATTTAGTAGTCAGTGTTTTTGTTTACTGCTATAAAAATGTCCTTGACATTATATGCCAAGGGGATTGATGTAATTTTTTCACAAAACATTTTTTTTCTCCTTTCACTATATAAGAAAGCTTTTTAATGAGTATAGCCATTGATATGTTTTCCTCTGCTATGGACAAGAATGGATTATACAAAAACATATTAGGGTTTAAGTGCAACCACAAACTAAGGTAACTAGAACATGTGTTGTTCAGCCACAACAATAAGGAAGGGTCCTTTCTCCAGTTGTCTGGGTGTTCGTCTTCAATCTAGTTCTGGGAAGAATTTTCAGGTTACTGTCCTTGGGAGAAACATTTGAGTTATTGACTCATAACTTTAAATAGCTGTCTAGTCAACCATTGTCAGAGGGTACCCACACACTTAAGTGCTTTGCTGGATTGGGGCCTTCAGCATTTTTCAAGTCATCTGCCAGGACTGTGTTCAGTACACTGCGATGCAATAGTTTTCCAAGCCTGAGCTACCCTTTCCTGACTTGGAAAAATTCCCTCCCTTTTCCAGCTTTTCTTGGCAGTGAGTCAAACTCTCTGTGAATCTCTCACAGGAAAACTAATGCACTCCCCAGAACTTTTCTGCTTGGTTTGTGTCAGGTTTTGGTATTATTTTGCCAATCAATCTGTCCAATCATTTTAACAAGCTTGCAGTACTTCTTTAAGCTTTGTTTCCTATCACTTCAGAAATAAAAACCAGAATTTGTGAAGGAAATCAGACATTTTTTATTAAAAAGACAAAAAGCATCTTAAGTAAACCCAGGCAATCAGAGGTAGCTTAATTCTTAGTAAACTGATATAGTTTTACCCATAAAGGCAAACTTTCTCAAAACTGCACCTAGATCTATTGAAGGATTTAACACACCATCCTGATTCACATTTTATATTACTTCAGGGCTAGGCTGCAGCTGGGAGGATGAAAAATTTGATACCAAAGTCCAGATCTGATTTATGTTTGAGAAACTAGTTTTTCTTAGCTGACTGAAATTCTGTCCAGAGAAACACGAGCAATGCTGTGCAGTTACAATCTGTCTCAGTCCTAGTCCCAAAATAAAGCCCGCTGTGCTTGCTCTGAGGACAAATACTCATTGACGTCTACACAAAGTTTAAGGAAAATGAGAGAGCTGAATAAACACAATATTCTTGCATTCATCTTCCCTGCTCTCCCTCTCCTCCTTCTACTCTCCATCCAAAACATCTGTAATTAATATTTTAATGGAGAGACTTCTCCATCACACAAATATGATGCTTGGTTCAGTTGCCCTTTTATCCAAAAAGGAATTAAAACTATATATCTTACAGAAGTGCTCTAATTCAGGTCTTCTAGGGAAAGGTGACTTTCCGTGTCCCTCTTATAGCCACTCTGCTTCAAGTTAAGAAAATTAAATATTTATGGAATCAAAGACAGAACAGGCCTAAGTGCTATATCCTCTAACTGGTACCACTCTCCATTTTCAACTGGATTTTGCTCCCGTTGTCCTACGAGGAAGTTGTTTCAGCATCTCAATCCTCTGACTGTTAGATAGCTTCTGACATCTATGCCAATACACGTTCTTCATCAGTTTATACTTCATTTTCTCTTTGCAAGATTATCCTGTTCAAAATTTATGTTAGGGATGATTAAAAAATGCAAATTTGTTCATCTCCAAATCTTTCCCCTGAAAGTCTTTCAAAGGGACAATTTGGCTGCTTTTTACAGTTTTCTTTCCTTGAACTTTTATTTCCCTAAAAAGAAGCTTTTGTTCCTAAGGAGTTTGCTCTTTTTTTTGCCCCAGTTTAATAGCAACCTCTCTTATTCCTAAAGTCTTTCCTCCATTAGCTTTTAAGCCAGTTCTGTCAAGAACACATCCCTGCTAAAGTTTTCCTGTGGTTTAAATACAACTTTAAATACAACAGTTTTTTTTCTTATCCCGTACAGCTCCCTGATTTTTACATTCTGGCTGATCCCATTAACTGGTTCTCACAGTTTACTAAGATTTAATTTTTTAAAAAAACATTGAATGTTAAAGTATTTATATGACATTATTTTAAATATTGAATGTCAAATGTTTAAATATTGACTATTGAATCTGAGATACTTCTGTATTTGGAAGGGGGTTGGGTTGTTTTGTTTAATTATTTCTGTTTTTTTCTTTCTGTTTAAGTGCAATTAGCTTGTGAGGGCCCCATCCAAAGTTCCTTTGTACATACAGATTCTGTACAGCATCTTCACTACTTTCCAACAAATCTTAAATAGCTTCCTTTCTTCCCAGCTGTATAACTGATGAAGACATTCATTATTTCCTTTGCAAACATCCTACTATAATTTTCTTCTGAAAAAGTAGTTTTTACATAATTGCATAATTCTCAATAGTACTTCTCTAGTAATAGTTAACAATCACATTGACTTCCAGCCCAGGGAAGGTAAAGCAAATTCCCAAATATCAGCCTCTCTTCCCTTGGGATCCAGTCTCTAGTGTCTTCATGCCACAGCTCTTCCTGCTTTCTTATGGCAATAGATGCCTTCTTTTTCTGCTTTACCTCTGCATCTTCCATTTCTTTTCTGCATCCTTCAGTGTATCAGATCTTTCTGCAGCTCAGTTCCCCACCATGAGTTCCTGTGCCCTGATGGCCCCATGTTAACATGCGTCAGTGTGCTTGTTCAGATAGCATAACCTCCTGCTCATCTCATTCACGAGATGCATGCAAATCCTCCTGGCCATCTCATTCATTGGACTACTTTCCATTCTGTCTCATTTTTCAGATATCTTTATTCCATATGCTCTGTCAATAGGGCAAAATGTGCAAATGTTGCTCACAAGGTTTTCATACGTGCTTGGTACCAGCATCCAGCCCCTTTTGCTGTCTCTATTCTTCAGAATCTCTCAGCACTGCTCTTGATTTTTGCCTTTGAAAGAGCGGGAAAAGAACATACAAAACTACGTTTCCTGCTCTCGGGATGCTGACGGTTTGGTTAGTTGAGCCTTTATCTTCAGGTAGTCCTGTCTGAATAGCTTTGGAATTAATTGCAAAGCAGTAGTGAAACCAGAAGGCTCCAGTCACGTGCTAAACTGTGGGATTGTTCTCTAGGTAACACACAGCAAATTAATAAACTGCTTGCAAACCACGTGCCTTTTAAACTGCATCATACAAAACATCTTTGGATGGACAATTCTTTTACTACTAAAATAACAACAAACACTGTCACCTTTCCCCTTCAAAAGCAGATAATACATAAACTTTTACTATTTTCTCTTCTCTGTGTGCAGGGCAGAAATACCTATGAATATTGCTTGTGCATATATTTCACAGATTGATACTTGAACTGGACAACAATACTTCCATCTTGCCTTGCCTTCCTTATCCCCTGAAGTAAACATCCTAACTTCTATGCTAACATCATGTATGAGCATACTCTCTCTGTGACCTAGTGATTATGTGACCGGTCTTTGATTAGATGAGTAAGTTTGGGTCACACAGCATGGTCACAGAGCACAGAGCGCTGATCCAAGGCAAGGATGTCCAGGAGGTTTGGATTTGTTCAGGCTAACACTGCACTCAGAGGCTTTAAGCTGTATCAGGGACCATCTGGTTGTGCACACTCAGAGCCAATCTGGGACAAAACCGCACAGACAGCCTGAGCTCTGTATCATGCATTCTTGATAATTTGATGGGACAGAAACATTGGCATGTGCTTACAGCATGATCTGGATCACATTTGTACCTGGGGTAGATGCAGGGTGGCACAGACTGGGAAGCCCGAGCCTATTCGTGCAAGGAGGAACAGCTTCAATGGGAGGGAAGGAGAATATTCTCCCCACCCCTCAAACATATTGGCTTGATTCAACAATCTTCCCAGAGTAGTTTAGCACATCACATTTTTCTCTCTCTGTGCTTGTGGGAACTAGAAGATGCTGTCTCCCAAGAAGCAAGACAGCAGCAGCCAGCAGCTGGAAACAGCTGGCTCTCACAAACGTCTCTCGGTGATCTACCAGCTGCTGGCTCTGCTGAACGTCATTCAAAAGCTGCTCTGTCTTTGGCTCCAGTGCCTTCGTTGTTGACCTTGCTCTACTTCAGATTTAGTGCGCTTTCTCAGAACAAGCTATACATGGGCAGAGATGCAATGAGGGAGAACTGGACCAGGTATTTAATTGGAGACACAGAAGGTTATACTGATAATACAGTGCTTAAGCCTCTAATCACAAATGATGGTTCAAAATGAATCCCACAGGGAGGCAAGACAGAGGGAAACAACCAAGTTTCATATTTAGAGTTAGACTCAGAAAGCCCAGCTGTCTTCATCAACATCTGTTGGTTACTTGAGGAAAACTACCTTACTGACTTTGGCAGTTCTTTAAATTTCTGTATTATATAGAGTTCCTAGTCACCTCATACAGGGCTTTAATTCTGCTGTGCAGGATAAGTCCATTTGTGCATGGAGGCCTCTGTGTCTAAAACAGTGACACAAAGAATGGTGAACTTGCCTGCACTTGTTTATGCAGTATTTGACTTTCCTGACTGCTCGGCAATCATCAGAAATCACTGATGGATTACAATAAAACAAAGCACTTTTCCCTCAGCATTTCTTTGCAGGTTTTCATGTTATAGAAGCCTTGTTTTGCTTTCAGACACAGGAAAATAAGTCTCCCTCTTTTATTATAATTTAAACCTTTTAGACAAAATATTTTACAGATTTCAGTTTCCAGCATATATCGGACCAATTTCTTACTGCATGTGTATCTTTTCTACCAGGTGTATTTAATTATCATTTCACATATTTGAATTTGATAGGTTACCTTAAAAATCATACAGTGATTACACAATTTCATTTAACATGAGTAACAGGTTTGGTATGTACAGTAAATCAGGCAATTCCCTGCTTCCCTCACAAGAGCTAATGAAGTCACCTCATGTTCTGCCCACCACCAATGGACTGGCTGTCATATAATAGAGCCAGCCTGTTTGCCACCACTTTTATAGGGCCATCGGTTGGTGGACTTCAGCTGGCAATGTTTTAGGGCTAGGCGAGCTACCCAGAGCAGAAGATTTTACCCAAATATAGAATAGGCCTCTTCCTTCTTGATTCCCACCAGCCAAGAGTATCAGAAAAACACTTTGTCAATTTGGGGTTAGACGAACGAGAGCGAGCAAGAGAGAGAGAGACAGAAAGGCCTCTCAGATGCAATCCCACCAAAATTTAGATGAATACCTCCTGGGGCTTAGAAGAGTTTAATTTCTTTTGTTTCATGTAGAAGCACATTTTGCTTTAATCTGTATAAATTTTCACCACCGTTACCCATCCCTTTCTCCAAAACCATTGTAGTTTCATACCTGACTGTTTCCTTTGTTTACATCCATGATCTGTTAAAGATTTGAAAAGCTTTGTGTGGAGTAAGTCAATTTCTGGTCTCAGTTGTGTACGTGCAATCCTGATACTCATAAATACTACCTCATTTTCTTTCTGTAACTCAGGTACTAATGTTTTACAACCTCTTGACTAATTCTGAAAGCTGGATGGAAAAAAGCAATTAAACAATATGACTCTGGAATACAGCAGAGAGACTTTTTGTTTGGGTTTTTGTTTTATATAGGAATGAATAGCTAACTGAACTGACGTGGTGCAAAGCTTGACCATGTGGCATGCCAATCAAGTTAGCTCAACTGACCTTGCCCTTCTGTGAATTACAACAAATTCCAAAATGAAGCTATGGTCTGAGGCAGTAGATCAAAACCCCTTGTCCCTGTGGGAACTGGGTTGGATTCGACCCAAGGTAAGGCTCCAGCTGTTCCTCCCTGCTCCCATCAGACAGGAAACTCAGAAATCTCAGTTAATCTAGCCTAACCACGAAACTTTCATAGCTGTATATTAAAAGCTTTCTCTTTGCAAAGAGACCTACTTTATTAATCAAACAAGATCAGTTAATCTCATATGAACAATTTTCCTGTTGTCTATCAAGTGTCTTTATCATCTGCAGAGCTGTATAGTAAATATATCAACATAGGCTCTCCTTGAAGCTGTACTGTGTAGAGGAACACTTTTGGAATATGTTTAAGAAAAATTACCTGCTAATCTTTTCTTTGGCTTGTCGGACATACTTGTGTAAGCAGAAAAGGGAACTTTTGTAATTCTGTGCCTAATGGTTAAGAAAACCTTTCTCTAATTCCAAAATTAGCTGGGAACACGCCCACATATTGCCATCTGTAGGAGGCAACATCAGCCCCAGCAGTGCCAGCCAGAGCCAACACAACAATGTCTGAAGCAGGGTGTTTTTTAACAGATGGACCAAAGCATGAAAAGAAGAGGCAGGGAATTAAACATTGTAGGAGAGGATGTTCTAGGAGTAACCAGGTCTAGCAGGAAGCATGGATGTCTTTCAAAGAAACTTTACTGGTGGCAAGATTCATCTGAAAAAAAACCATCTGGATACACAGCTAAACATGCAATGCAAACTTAAAAATCCTTGGAAGTTTGCTTGTCATAAGATTCAAAGGGCACAGTTCTATTCCTATTTTCAAAGGAACAACAGCCCTTCCACCTTAGACAACCTGTAGAATATACATCCTGCTATTGCTTTACATGTGTATCAGTGAAACACCACGTGGTTCCTGATGGATTTTACATACTTACAATATATTCCATTGGTGCATCTTCCTCCATTATTAAAGCTATGATCCCTCTGTTTCCAGCTGTTCTGCATTTCCACCCCTGTTTTCAGGACTTAATAACACTGTAAAGTCGCCACAGGCTCAGTTTCAGCAAATAAAGTCTCAACAGAAGTAAACACTGCAACATGAACTTTAAATTACCATCATGTTTATCTTCCATTATTTGTATGAAGTATTTTTTGCTTGTGCTTTCCTAAAGAAACAATTTACACAGTAAGTCAGAATTTTAAAATGTAAGCTTTACTTTTAAGGAATGACTTGTGGTAAAGGTGTAAAAAATATGAGCTCTTCTCATTTAGTGTTGCAACGTCCTTCTATTTATTATGGGACTTACTATGTACCTCACTGTCTGAACAAAGAGTTTTCTCCTATTCCAAAGTTCATTTCTGTTATAGTCACTTGCAACAGCAGTGATATGACACCAAAACACATATTACTCCATGTAGATTTGGGTTTATATACACATTTCATCCTCATTTCTAAGATTACTTCTGTTGCCCTAATTATATTACAGCGTTACCACGGATATCATGGCCTTGTCTCCATTGCCCCTTACCCCTTGAACTACTATGGGTGGAAAAAAAAAAAAGCACATTTCACAAGTCAAACTAGTAAATATTTCATAAAACTCAGGTTTTAGACATTACAGCTATTCTTTTTTGAACCATCTCTTATGCATATCTTCAAACACAGATCTTCTCTTACGACATAACGCAGGAAGTTACCTATGTACGGCTTAAAACAGATCTTTCCCAATGAAGAAGGAAATTACAGGGAAATATTTCTGGCATCTCATAATTTATAGAGGATGAATGCCTGATGCAAACATTAAACAGAGAGTCTTAGCTGGTGCTATTAGGCTGCCAGTAGGTTTATGTCTCTTGACAATTATCATGTGTCTGTTTCTTCTCTCCAGTTTTACTCCCACCTCCTTATTTTTTTTATATAGTCATTCAAGAACTGCATCACTGACCACTTAGAATGCAAGATATTCTTAAATCACACTTAAAGAAGGAAAGTTCCCCTCTTCCTGGAAACAGATGTTTTGCTCTTTTACTGGGTCTTGTCCAAGAAGCTGACTTTTATGAAAAGGAGCACTAATGTCCAGAAATGTCAACCCACAAAAAAAAGACTTTTTTTTTCCCCAGCTTTTCAACTATTTCTATAAGGATAACAATGGCATGTCAGATTACACAGATTACTTCAGAGTTGTGGGGTTTTTCTCTAGAAATACAGATTTTTTCAGACATGTGAGGAACATGGTCAAGCACACTGAGTAGAGGTAGACCTGTTTTCCTGGCCAGACTAATTGGATTCTGGGCTTCACTGAGTTCATCAGCAGGAGAAAAAAAAAAAACAAGCTGTTTTCTCAGGAATGGAGGGAGCCACAAATCTAGACATCAAAACCAACAAAAAAGGAACAAACATTGCCACAAAAAACACTTCAAAAGGGAGAATGAGCAGGAAACCCTCCTCCCTATGCCAGCTGAATGGTTTGAATTGAAAAATCCTGGTTTTAATAGAGCATTTACAAAACAGATCCTCAATTTGAGTTCCTCATGCAACTCCAATTTGGCCGTGAATCCCAATATATATGGATGAGCACTGTGGCAGACATTTCATATACTTCAAGAAAATCTCACCTTTGAGGAGGAAAGAGAAATTAAAAATCCATGTTCATTAAATTACCTGTAAATTGAAGTGCCAGATCTAGTGGATTAATTTATTTTTTTTGGTCATGTTTTTTTTTGCTTTTAATATGAACGTTGTCCTCCTAATGTTGTGCTAGTTTTCCCAAGTGATATTTCCATTTAAGGACCTTGTTTGATACTCAGTTTTCAGGGCTACGAAAGGCATTGAGTGATCGGCATATACTTAAATACTTAAATACATATTTAAATCTATAACATTTAGATTGTTTTATTCATTTATGCCTGCATACATAGATATTGTTTTTCAATTCTGTTTTGTTTAAATAACAGCTTTGCTTACATTTTCTAGTTTTTCTGAACTATGTTGCGATCGTGTTCTCAGAAGCCTCTAAGGGGAGGTAGAATAGATATGTTTCTAAGTGCAGGCATACAGATTTTAGTATACAGGATAGTCAATGATTGTTATGCTTTGGGCATTAAGAGAAAAGAAAAATAAGAACAATGCTGACTGTATTTAACATTAATTTATTAATTACCAGAAATCATTATTACAAACAAGTTGGGTAATCAAAATTAACAAGCGATTGTTGTCTTTGCTGGTCTGTTTGAACTTACGACTTCATTATGTATACATAGACATCCTTTGAGTAAGGGCCTTGATATTTGCTCTCCAAGTGCCATGCCACAGGATTTTGGTTCTGCTCCCTGACTGAAAGAGCCAAGCTCTACAGCTGTTCCACCCACAGCGAATTTTGGTTCCCTGTGTATTGGAACACATTTTGAGACAAAACCATGACTTACAGATCTGGAATCTGCTGTCTGAAAACATTCATAGGAACAAAAGTTTCCTCAGATTATTCACAAATGTTATTGAACAATAAAAGTCTCTGCACAGGCTGAAGCCACACCCAGCATCTAATTAGTTTGAAATGGTTTTTAACATTTTTTTTATACTGTTTCACCACTTCTATTACAATGCACTGTATTTTTTCTCTCTTTTTGATGTACTTCCTTAATCCATGTGTTCTGTTAAAATGATTCATCTAATGGTTCTCCCTTTAAGCCATTTCGGGTTTTATTTTTTATTTCTGTCAAGTTTCTGTATAAATATAAATCACTGAGCTTGAATACAACAAATGCAAAGAAGAGAAGAGGCATGGTTCTTGGACTTATAGGTTCATAGGATAATTCAGGTTGAAAGGGAATCACATGTATTTTTCACAGACAGGCTCCTGGCTATATCAATTATATTATTCCATTAGCTAGCTTACATTCATATAAGAAAAGATGCAAACATTTCTTGCACTTCCTGCAGGTATCAGCCCACTACTGCATTTCATAAATTATACCTCCAGTATCAGTGAGGGTCATTTATATTAAAATAAATTTTAAAAAAATTAAAGCCATTTTAAGATTTAAGAATTTATTTAATGAATGTGTGGGTGGCATCACAGAATCACAGAATCACAGAATCACAGAATGTTAGAGATTGGAAGGGACCTCGAAAGATCATCTAGTCCAATCCCCCTGCCGGAGCAGGAACACCTAGATCAGATCACACAGGAACGCATCCAGGCGGGCTTTGAATGTCTCCAGAGAAGGAGACTCCACCACCTCTCTGGGCAGCCTGTTCCAG
>VZTO01022709.1:50535-68821 GCA_013400615.1 Syrrhaptes paradoxus
ATGGGTGTCCAGATTACTTAACTGCTCCTTAACCCAGTCTTCATCTACCAGAGCAAACTCCTCCTTTGTTCTGACTTCCTCCGGGGCTACAGGGGAACGGGGCTCCTCAGGACAGCCTCCGGCAGTATAGACAGAGACAAAGATGAGAGGATTTTTTTTTCCTTTTAAAAAATGTTTAAAATCAACAGTAAATAGAAAAAAATAGCTTATTTTTTCTTTGTCATTCAGATTCTAGATTTTAAAGTTCTCTGTAAAATGTATGCTACATTTCACATTTCAGTTTATATTTCAATGTTCCATCTCCTCGATAAAGAATATAGAAAGTATGTAAGATAAATAATTCTCAAATATTTAAACAGTAATGCAGATATGTATAACAATGAAATACGCTTTGTCTCCTCAAGATGCCTTTCAACTCATTAAATTTCTGGGTGTCCATTTTATTTCCAGAATATCTACTTAAAACTTTACATGCTCAGAGCAGAGTTTACCCTGAATTTTCCCACTGGCATAAAGTATAAATCGTAGCTATAGGTATAGACGCTTGTTATTTTTAAGAAATTAAGAATAAAGTTTGAAAAAAAATCTTTTTCTTTAATATTTGTTTGTTTGTTTCAGTTCCTCAAGAGAAGTTATGGTGTGGATTTTTTTTCCTGTGTTCAACAGCATGCTTCAATTAATTCATTTTACACAGAATTTTTCATGTATCTCTGCACAATGAATAAGTATGTTTCCAAATTCCAGTACTTGAGAGAAAACTAGTAATAAGGAGATGAATTCTGTATTTCTTTCTGACTGGCTAAGTATCTAAGTGTGGATAAGGGCCAGATCCTAAACAGAAAATCCTTAGGGGCATATTCAAAGAATAATCATATATTTTATAAAGCATCTGCCATGATACAGTCCTTGCCTGGGTGGGTTTTATGTGTTGCAAAAAAAAAAAAATTCAACAATATCTCTTCCATGCAGTCACACAGCTGCATGGCAGCTCAGATCTGACATCCAGAGTACTGGGCAGGACTGTTTGTTCACAGATGATAATCTAAGGTTATTGCAAGCTTCTCTGCTAGGGGGATAAGTGGGTTAGAAAGTTTTATTTCAAACCAGATGTCATGGCTATTCATCTCAAGAACTTACATTACTGTGCCAAAAAGGAAGAAATTGAAATAGATTAATCAGTGACCACATGGATACTAGGTTTCCAAGTGATAGCATCCAAGACCTGGAATTCACTTGTGAAACTTGTCTGCCCTGTAATTTGCCTCTCCTGAAATGGAAAGTGAGGGAACTACAGAATTGCTATGTCTGAGATGACAGCCTGTGGAGTAAGCGAATGCATAATTGAAGGAAGCTTATATTTAATGATTGCATAACTACCAATATGTTAAAGCCAATTTATGTGTGACCAGTACAAAAAAAGAGATAGGAAGTATGCACAAAATGCACATTTAAGAGATTTAAAATATTACGGAGATTCTCTTAACTTGTTAAAACACGTTTCTCCACATCCCCAGTATCATTATGGATCATTTGACAGATTTTGTTAATAATTTTCAACAGGTAGAGAGCAGTACCTGCTGAAGGGGAAGGGACAGACTTTCAGTCCTAGTAGGGCACCGTTCCACCAGACAAAAACATTGATATAGGAGAAACGTGGACTCATCTTTCTTTACTTATCTAACTATTTGTGTCTGCAAAACTACCCTGAAAATTTCACAACTAGATGGCTTTAGGAGGATGGTGTCTAGGCATTTCTTGCTCCAGTTGGTCTGGAGGTAGTGCCAGAAATGTCATAGTTGTCTTTTCTTTTTGTTTCCATGTTAAAATTGATCCAAGAGCAGCACCAGAAGACAGAAAAAGAAAGACAGCTCAGTATGGAGAGGAAGCATATGACATGCAAACGCAGGCTTGATCATTTTATTTAACATGCATGTAAATGTTGTCTTTGGAGGGGAAAATAAATTGTTATTAATCATCTTTGTCTAAACCACATCTTCAGCATTTAGTTATTTTTTAATAAAAGTAAACAGGAAAGTTATTGCCTTATGTAAGCAATGTGAGAGATCAAATGTGAAAGATAAACGAGTATACAAGAGTCCAAGAAGAGTAAACTATGCTTTTTGAAATAAGTAGAAATCCTGTAAGCAATACTAATAGTAATAATACAAAATTTTTAAAGCAGCGGTTTGTTTCTAAACAGTTTATGTGACTCAAGCCAAATTAATTCCTTGTATATGTGTACTTGCATGGATTTGTTCCCAAGACTAGTAAAGCAAATGATAGGAAAACTCCCACAGCAGATCCCTGATCAGGACCATTAATCAGTATAATTTTGACCCTGTATGCTAGCTGGCAGACTAAAGGCATGATCAAAAAAAAGTCTTCAAAGCAAATGTTCTGTGCTATCAATTCACAGATGTTAAACAGATCCCTCTGAAAAAAATGAAAAAGAAGGCTTTTTAATTTAGTGATGAATTACATATTTCACTGTATGGTAATATGTTACATGGTAGGCCAGAAACTTTAATCACTTTTCAGATGAATTTAAAAAGAAATAACATGTATGTATTCCAAGATGGAGGAGTTAATCACAGGATACAAAAACCACACACATAAAGTAAAAATAGGTGTATGGATCCTATTCACCTGCCTATTTATCTGCATTTGCTTAAAGAGATGGTGTTATGGTTATAATTTCTTCACAAATTTATTGGGCCTGTACTGTCCTTGTTGCATGACAGCCCTCATAACAGGCTTATCCATTCACTCCTCCTCTTCCTCTGAGCCCAGTGAACATCTATGTAATCCATGCTATTGAGAAGTGAATCAGGAAGAGATGGGTAGAGTAATCATTTTTACTCTTACATTACTTTTTGGTGCTAGGATGCCTCCAGACAGAGAAGGAGGTACACATCTGGACCTCCCACATTCTCACCTCCCAGGTGTGGAACAAAAAAGCTGTGCTGTGCTCTCCACTTGTATTCTTGTGAGTCTGTGAGGAAGGACTGGGCAGGTACACAGACAACTGGGCAAAATCCAGAGATGTGAATCTCAACTGGAAGATGACATTTTTTACAATCCAAAGTATCTTCTTCTCCACTTGGCAGCATTAGGTATTGGCAAACAGCCCCAGGACCAGAGCTCTGGCTTTCTTCAGTGCCACCACTACCTTAGCACTGTGACACTGCCCACACACCCTATGGTCCACCCACCTCTTGAAATACTTTAAGGCCAAGATATTCTTAAGAACCTGATCCTTGGCAACTACCTCAGACCCATGAACTGTACTTGCTGGACAGAACATAACAGTTAATCTCTGAAGCAGAAAGATCTGTCCAAGTTCTTCCTCAGTCTCTTCCTCTTTCTCTGTTGGAGAAAAGAGTTGAAGGCAGCTATGTACAGCCTAAAAGTAGCATGTGGAACATTTTTAGTGACAACAAATAGCTGTCTCTCTAGAGTTCACAGAATGAAGACTGAGTAGAATGTTCACCTGAAAAGTAGCCACTTTTTCTGACTTCACATTATTTCTTAACGTAGACCAGTCCTCTGGGGTTGTGGGGAAAAAAAAAGAAAGATCCAAATCTGAACGGTCTTAATGTCCTCAGGCTGAAAATCTATACTAGTGTGAGGAATTGTACCTTGCCTTCAACTTCAGAGAATTTTTAATGGGAAGTACCACATTTGGTCTCCATCCAACAGTAACAAAACACACTAACAAACAAAAAAGTCTCAGGGAATGATAGGCATCCTTAACATACATAAGGAGCCTGCAAAGCTGTGCAGGCATTCCCATCATCTCATGACAGTGTAGATTTTTTAATAGGCAAGGATAGACTAATGGACCCCTTCGCTGGCCCATTAAATCCACTTTTTTAATATCAGCATCAAAAATAGAGCTAAAATGCCTATGGGTTATATAATATATGAACACTATTAATTAAATATTTTATATAAGGTAATTGGATGAAACTACATTTAAGTTTAATTTCCAGATTAAAGGTATTTGAATTTTGTTGAGGAAGACCCAAATCCGTTATAGAAATACTGTCACTGTAACTCTGGCATATGTGAAGAAAAGAGTGAAGCTAAAAGCAGTAAGGTATTAAAAAACATACTCTAACCTTTCCTTTACCTCCCACCCTTTAAAGCCTTGTTCTGTAATATTTGCTACACAGAACAATCTAAAGAACCTCACTATAGGGTCATTAGAAGTGCATAAAGAGACTTAGTAAGTAATAGGGGCAGTAGCACAGTGGAATGTCAATGAGGACTTAGGTTAATGCACAGCATTGCAACGCTTGTCCACCCCACACACTGCTCCCAGACTAAGCTTATTACTGTGGTGCATCTGGCTTCAAAAAAATGGATGCATAACATTCCATCAGCTTTTTTCATTATGGAAAACAGCTGAATTATTATATGTACCTATATGAAAGGAGAAATATCCTTATTTTGATGAAACTTTTGAAAGGTGAATTTTAAATCTCATGACTTAATTTCTGTGGGAAGAAAAAGAACTTTTTCTCTCTCAGTCTTTTTCCACTAGACATTTTAATTCACTGGAAATCAGGTATGAAGGGAATTTTTTTAAAGTTTTTATTGTAATACTGAAATGAAAGCTTATCAATATTTTGAAATGTTTATCAATAAACAGTTTTTTAAATTAATTCTCTAGTGTTTTTTAAAGCTGTTATGAATTTTTTGACTTTTGGTTTTAGTTCACTCCGCTCTGCCCTCAAGAATGGAAGAACTGATGGATTTTCTTTCAGAATTCAGGAGGCCACACTTTTCTTTAAAATAGAAGCGAGAAATCCTAGCTGCTCTCATTCTTCCTCGGGTACGGCTTTGCATTTGTAACTGATGACCAGTGCAAATGCTCATGTGTAAAAATCTACATGCTGTTATCTGCTGAGCTCTACCTAAAGTTACTAATTTACAACCATAGTTAGAAAAGAAAGGAGAGCTGAAAGGTATTGTTAGCAGCCCTTTGTTTTCAGAACTTTTCTGGATAGTGTTGTCTGACCAGATTCATTTCAGCCAGTTAGATCCGAAACAACCACTCTTCCATTTCAGTCAATACAGGAGTTTCTTCACAACAAATTTTGGCTGGGCCAAATTATCCTCACTCATTCCCTCCTTGTGAGGGAGACGACAAAGGGTGATTTGCTTCCTAACATCCGTGGTTCAGTGAGATACCTATATGTGGATGAGATGAACCTTCACCTCATCACGTAACACACTGGATGCACCCTACTCTACCACAGGTCTGTAGTCATTAGATACTTAAAAACAAAACCTAGAATTAACTTTAAGTTATGTACTAGCTCCTTTTAATCAGCAGCTCTTTTGAGACCCTAATTTCAGCTTTTTTTATCTTTTTTGTTTTTAAATCATTTTTCAGTGGAAAAAACTCCTACCCAATATTTCTGTATGTGGGTTTGTTGTTAATGTCAGTGTGCATATAGCTTGTCAGTGTTTGAAGGGTTTTTCTTGGTTGGTTTTGGTGGGAGGATGAGGAAGACAAGAACAGGAGAGGAGACCTAGCAGAACGTACATCTGAAGACTTTAAAATTGTAAGCAATGGACAAACAGACAAAATTTTGAACATGTGTCGGAGACAGGACAACACCTTCCCATCTGCTCTTCCCTGTCTGTAAGAAAGTAGAGATATGTAATAAAGGAAACATCTGGGTAAGAAAATGAAATTCCCAAATTAGATCAGTTTTCATTAACTATTAGATCAGTTTCATTAACTACAAATCAGTAGTTAATGAAACACTGGGCTCTCCTCGGTTTTGGAAGGAATTTCTTCTTTCCAGCTAAAATTGTGGGGTAATCTTTTCTCATCTGAATGGAATGTTTTGCAACATTTATTTGGTTTGTTTGCATTTATTCTCTTTTTATATCTAAGCTATTACTCCAGATTGAATTAAATAGTAAATGCTAGTAAATTAATTTCACAGTGTGCTTCATTGAAGTTCACTTGAACAAGTCTAGACAGTAAGATTTGGTTTTAAGAGAATGTATGTGCGAGTCACATGTTAATGTCTATGCAACTGTACATACTTCGTAAATTCTGTATCATAGCACTGAGAGTGTAAGTGCTAGTTCTTTGCCTGCCTCTGTTTAGGAGAGCTGCATCTGCTGTGAAAATTCCTGTTGCAGTCTACTCTTTATCACTTGGAAATTTTAAGACCCACAGTGCACTGTCTTACATGAATGGGAATATTTCCAGTTTGGAAAAAATGCACCAGACAAACTTTAATTACCCCATTCAGTTCAAATGTGCACAGTATTCCAAACAAACTGGTTAAACACAGATTACTCAAGCATCAGTGAGATAGAAAGCAAATGAATAACTGACATGAATAGCACAAATTACATTAAAAAAAAAAACAAACAAAAAACAAAACCCAAAAAGCCCCAGCAGTAAATGTTCTTAAATATTTGGTCCAGATTCTTCATATCAGATGTATATTTTGTTTGCTGATGATTGTTGAGCTTTTTATTATGCTTGGCTGAAATAATGAGTGCACTAAAAAAGTAGCACACTAGTAAATTTACCATTAGCAGCAGATGCCTCACTTCTACGTTTTTCATAGAATAGTAAATTGCTTTACCATAGAAACACTGTCATAAAAGTTTTAATCTGATTTATACCTCACTGCACAGAAAGAGCATATTTTTGCATTACTTCAGTGAGTTGCAGAGGCCATACAAAAACTGTTCCATCACTCATACCATCTAAAACATCACACATATCTCAGGAGGGCATTGAATCTCTCCCTTATTTGCACTAAGGCAGGTAACCAGTGTTGCTCTGGCAGCAAGGTATTCACTGGATGCCCCTCTGGACTAGCCAGTCGGCAAGTGACCAGGCAAGACATTTAATGTCCAGTGTTGCTCCTGATCAAGATCTCTGTTTGCAAGAACAGTACTGAAAGGAAAATCGTGAGGGTGGTGATCAGAATAACCATCCCGGGAACATATACCTGCTGGAAACTTTGCTCAATTTAGGGAACTGGTCTATCATCCCTATAATCAAAAAGCAGTCACTTTAAAGACACTGAGGTAAGGTCTCTTTTTTGCCAAAAAGCATTTAACCCCAGATACTATTGGGATGAAAGAGACGATGTTGGCTTCTGGAGCATTCCATATGTGAATTTTAGGGGCAGAGCAAGTGTTTTTTTTCTTTAAGATTTGGGG
This sequence comes from Syrrhaptes paradoxus, assembly GCA_013400615.1. NCBI lineage: Eukaryota > Metazoa > Chordata > Aves > Pterocliformes > Pteroclidae > Syrrhaptes > Syrrhaptes paradoxus. Next base: position 57,742 of record VZTO01022709.1, read on the forward strand.
AAGTACTTCTGTAGGTCAAGTTGCAGCTGCAAAGTGAGGAGCCCTTGTAAAAGTAAAAAGATTTGTTAATGAGCAAATTAACCAAGGATAGTACAAAAAAAAAAGCTTTTAAATATAATAAAGTATCACAAATGTATCACATGCAAACTGTTAAACTTAAAACTCTGCATATAATAATCCATTTTATATAAATAATATAAGAATTTACCATATGCTTAGTTTTTTTAAGATTTCATATCTTGAAACCAGTTACCCCACAACTAGGCACCTGTGGACCTGACTTGCCTATAACAATTAAGTAAGCAGATAAAAAAACACCCATATGTACACTTAGATTTGCATGCCTTTCCTCTCTTTGTGGGCCCTCTAGATACTTTGACTGCATAAAATCGAGCTCATGTTAGGCTTTTTAGAATAAATGAATTAGAGCTGAAACTGACTGTGATCTGTGGAATGAATTATCTAACTTAATAGATATTTCCTTACTTTTTCATCATAACATGTTTTTGTAACATATAGAATGTGTTGGTGAAAATTAATATTCACTCCATTAGTTCATTTTTCTTAACTCAGGTTTTTTTCTTTCTCCTGCCTTTTGAGATCAGATATCTTATCAAGAGACTTTTACTAGAGAAAAGTTCTTTCTTGAAATAAAATCAGGGACAGGAAATGTTTGCTGGAGAAGGCAGCTGAAGGATGGGTTTTTTTTTCTTTTTTTTTTCCTCTACAAACCCCTTTTGCATATTTTCATGATGCTGCACTTGGTGTTTCCAATCAAGATCAAGGGGTGTTTCCTACTGTTTTGGGCTTGTATTAATTATGCTGCACATCTGTTTCTCCCAAATAGAGAGCACAGATGTGAATGCTTGTACAAAAGGCAAGAGTGGGGTGGTCTACGTGTATTTTAGATGTGTACTTGCCCTGCTCTCAGTAGGTAGACGACTTCAGTCTTCTCCATAACTCTTCCTAAGCTAAAGGCAATAGGCATCAGGCTAAGACTGATTTTCTTCCACCCTCCTGGAACTGTGACCTCTGAACTTTGCATTTTTTCTTACAATTACAGCATTCTCCAGCAAGCAATAACACAGATTACTCTCACTGAACTGTTATAAAACCACTTTCTGATCTCAGTCTTACAGTGACCTGTGCTGTAGTTGATAAAAACTTTCTCATAGTATTACAATCAAGTCAAACTTAGCTGGTACACAAAGGAAATTAACAGAAACATATGCCTTATGTAATAGTTTAATACGTAATTAGTTTTCCATAGATTATATTTCAGCCACAGTTCCATCATTTTTTCCATTTTGTTGAATCCCTGTTGACATCTCAATAACTTCCTTCTGTCACAGACAGACACTTTTACTCTTGCTGGCTCGTGTAGTGGTATTAATAGTTTTCATGGGAGTTGCCGGACCAAAAAATGTATGTACAGTTGACCACAAAAACAAATAAAAGGAAATTTTCTTTAAAACCAGAGATGTGTCAGACTCAATGTGTGCAGCACTGTATCAGACAATTCAGCCAGAGTGGAATGACTACGCAACAGCAGAGAGGAGAAGATGTATTTCCCAGCCCAGCAAGTTGCCTAGCAGCAACAGCATCCACCTGCAGTGAGGGAAGCTGAGATCCAGTTTCTTCTTCTGCTTGGTCTATGCCAGCAACTTCAGTATAACTGAGCTGCAAGACACTGTTTTCATGACCACAGAACAAGTAGGTATTCCTTAGGTAAATGGGTTTCTCCTCTTTCCCTTCTCCTGCTTTCCTCTTTTTCTCTGTCATTAATTTCAAGCCTTTTTTTTTCATGACACAGATGAAGAAGATGAACTCTCTTAACATTTTATCATGCAAAAAATCCAATGGTAAAGAGATCTGCTCATCATCTTTGAAATTCTAAAGATTTTCCGGACAAGCAATTGACATGAAAATCTGAAGAAAAAGGAGAATATTAGGAGCTTTAATTCAATTTAATTTAATTTATTTTTTTTTACTTCCACCTGTCGTGGGTTAAGCAGAAGAGAGTTAATTTTTTTTTCCCTTCTCTTCATAAATAGCTAGCAAGAAGCTATGTTTTGGATTCCTGCTCATGAGAAAGCTGATAAGAAGGAACGTTTATAGTTATTGCCAGGATACTTTCAAGCACAAATACATTAAGCCTCTCTCCCCTCCACAGACAGAGCGGGGGGGAGGGGGAGACACAGTCTGGCTTCTAGCTTGGGATTTGCTTTTAGGTTAAGATTGAGAAGCTGACTGACCAATTATTCCATCCCATGCACGTCATACCCAGTATATAGGTGAGGACCCTTCCGGAAGATCTCTCTTTTACTTCCCATGGGCTCCGGATCATCTCGCTTCGGGTGCCTGCATTCGCTCTCCCAAGGCCTTTTCTCCCCACCACAGACCCCTTTAGCTCTCAGCCCGGGATGCTCGTTATCTCCGTTCTGTGAGTTTCGGGATCCGTCCTCTCCGGGGGGATCATTAGCTGTTTTTCCCCTGCTTCGGTCATCTCTCAGCCTGGGACGCTTGGGCTGTTATCTCCGTTCCGTGAAGTGCCTCCAGGAGCGGTGCACCCCCCACCCCCACCCCACCATTTGGGGGGATTGTGAGTGCAGTGTCTGGGGATCGTTAGCTGGCAACAGGCTGAGGCTTGGGGGGGGGGAAGTATCATTGCGTATCACCCATTCCCTCCCTCCTCCGGGGTCGTTGGCCAGGAGTGGGCTGGGCCTTTGGTCATCAGGTGGGGAGGGACAGTATCAGTGTGTATCATATTGTATATTTGTATATAGTATTATTTCCAATATTATTGTAGTTTAGTTATTAAATTGTCTTTATCTCAACCCACGAGTCCTCTTTGCCATTTACCTCTTCAATTCTCTCCCCTATGATTGGGTGGGGGCAGGGACTGCGTGAGCGGGTGTGTGTGGTTTGGCCCCCAGCCAAGGGCCAATCCACCATACCACCGTACAGGCTTACGTGAGTTTTAATTATTTAAGGCATAAAAGCTGCTAAATAATCCAATTCAAGGTTTTCTATGCTGTGCCCCACTGATGACTGAGACAGTACCAAACCGTATCTGTTGACCTGTCCAGCAGGGGAGAGATATTGCTGCAAGTTCGGACAGAGCAGAGCTATGACAGATGGCATGTACTCAAAGTAATTTCTTGGGACACATGAACACAAAGGCACTTTGAGTACCTGAAATGGCTTAGACACCTCTTACAATGCTTGCCAGTATGGAAGAGAGTCATGATCCTAGAGCCTTATGAGTTTCGGTTTTGGTGAAAGAGAAAAGATGAAATGTTGACACACAGAAAAGATAATGTAACCTGACACACAGAAAGAGGTGAAAGAAAGAGTTAACAGCTTTAATATTTTCGTATTATGAACTAAAATGCTATGAGCATTGTAAACAGACCACCTACCAAAATGGTGAATGTTTACATATCAGCCAGGGACTGCAGCCTGACTGTGCTACAGTTTACTGGGAGGAGCTACTCCTGTCATCTCCAATTTAGTGTAATAATTCAACCAGCTTTCAGTATTTAAATAATTTCAATGTGCAAAATGAGTTTAAAAGTGGTTCATGACTTCACACCAGCTTGTTCTCAGAAACCTATTTTATTTGACAGTATTCTTGCTTTTTGAAAACATTGAACAATATTAGTTTGGTACAATGAAGTGGATATTATTTTTGGTACAGCTCCTGTTACCAATAACAGGATGAAATGCCATGATACAGCCAAGGGATTAAGAAAATCAGTTCTGCTTACAGTGGAATACCAGGGGTTTGTTCAGGATTTTTCCTATATTCAGTAGCAAAAGGAGCCATGATGTTCTTTTTTAGACAAACACTGCACAGATTAGATTATAACCCGAACCTTGCAGTAAGAATGCTGTCTCCCACAGAATAAAAGATATCTTGGGCCTTCGTGTCATGCAAGAACTGAGTAACAAGAAAAACTCTAGTAAAAGTCCTTCATTTTAACCTGGTGAGGAGTGAACTGGGTATATGCTATGCTCAGAGTGAGCAGCCAGGCTCTTCTTACTACTTCCATGCTCATTCCTTTTCCTGATGGTTTTACCAGAACCTACTTTGGAAAGAGCACAAAATATTTTTTATTCCTTTTCAGGTGGTCTCTGCCACTGGATTCAGTCAGAACAAAGCCACTATAATTTATGAAAGGAGAAGCAGCACTGGAGGCAATATTTTTATTGACAAATATCTTCCTTGTACATCAGAGCTCACTTTCTGTATATGCTTCAAAAGTGATCAAGCAAGCAAATAGTGTGATAGCATCTGAATAATGAGCCAACACTGCTCTGCTGACAATCTGACTTCTAAAAATTAATTTCAGGAGTTATTTCCTCCTCTACTCTTGTCTGCCAACATCAGAACAGAGATTGTATGCTTGTTTTTTCTTAGATGACTCAATTCTATTTTACCTGTGAATAAAATATAAAGAGCATCACGGTAGCTGGAGAAATATTTTATCTTGTGCTCTGGAGTACATGCTCATTTCCTTCAAGTTCCATGTATAAATTTAAAACACGTTGCAAAAGTCAGAGTAAGTAACTGGGAGATAATTTCATACTTTTCACTATGAGTGGTGCTGACTGAATTGCGTTGTTTGTTTAATGTACTGCTTGAGCTGATATTAATTGATTTATGGCCAATAACACCATCACAGTATTCCCCTGAATACAAAAAGTATACCACAATAATTTCTTTTTTCCCTATTGATAATCTCTGAGATGACCCAAAGCAGCAAATCTATAAGCATAAAGTCCTATCATTAAAACACTTACTCAGATAATGCAAAAAGGCATAACTGTAACTGATGTAGGGTTTTTAACTCTAACTATCCCAAGAATGAACATGTTTTTATTTCTGTTGCCTTCCCTGTCTTCTATCCAGAACTTTGTGCTCTGTCTGAAAATTTTCTACTTTTCTGAAACTTGTCTTCCTAAATATGATTTAGGGCATGTGTCATCTGCCTATAAATAAGAGGGGCATCTGAGGTTCTTCCCCAGTCTCTGAGAACTGTTTTTTAAGATGACAGAAGTATCAAATAGAGAGCTTAAGCTAACAAGCATGTTTGAAAATTAAGGTTATAAAAGTACTTCACATCATAGAATCATGGAACCATAGAATAACAGAATGGTTTGTGTTGGAAGATTCTTTAAAGAAGATCTTTAAAGATTATTTAGTCCAACACCCCTGTCATGGGCAGGGACATCTTTCACTAGATCAAGTAGCTCAAAGCTCCATCCAACAGAACCTCGGACTCTTCCAGGAATGGGGCATCCACAACTTCTCTGGGCAACCTGTTCCAGTCTCTCACTACCTTCATCATAAAAAATTCCTTATGTCTGGTCTAAACCTCACCTTTTTCAATTTAAAACCGTTGCCCTTTGTCCTGTCATTACAGGTCTTGGTAAAAAAATCTTCCTAATAAGGCCCAGTTAAGTACTGAAAGGTGGCAATAAATTGTCTCTGAAGCCTTCTCTTCTCCAGGCTAAACCACTCCAACTGTCTCAGCTTTTCTTCACTGAGGAGGTGTTCCATCCCTCTGATCATTTTTGTGGCCCTCGTCTGGACTCACTCCAACAGGTCCATGTCTTTCCTGTGCTGAGGACTCCAGAGCTGGATGCAGTACTTCAGGTGAGTCTCACGAGAGCAGAGTAGAGGGGGAGAGTCACCTCTCTTGACCTACTGGTCACACTTCTTTTGATGCAACCCAGGATATAGTTGGCTTTCTGGACTGCCAGTGCGCATTACCAGCTCATATCCAATTTTTCAGCCACCAACACCCTCAAGTCCTTCTCAGGGCTGTTCTCAGTACCTTCATCTGCCAGCCTGTAATAATAGTGGGGATTGCCTTGACTCAGGTGCAAGACTTTCCCCTTCGTCTTATTGAATTTCATAATGGTCGTACAGACCCACCTCTCAAGCCTGTCAAGCTCCCTCTCGATAGCATCCTTTCCTTCCAGCAAATCACCTTCACCCCTCAGCTTGGTGTCATCCACAAACTTGCTGAGGGTGCACCCAATCCCACTGTTTATGTCATTGATGAAGAATTCAATATTAGTTCCAGTACAGACCTTTGAAGGACAGCACTTGTTACTGGTTTGCACCCAGACATTGAGCCATTGACCATAAGCCTTTGGACACAGACACCCAGCCAGTTCCTTATACATCTAATAGTCAATCCATCAGATTACTATGTCTCCATTTGAGTGACCAGAATGTTGTGGGGAACTGTATGAAAAGCCTTACAGAACTCCAGATAGACGAATTCTGTAGCTCTTCCCTTGTCCACTGACGCAGTCACCCCATCACAGAAGGCCACTGTGTCAGTCAGGCATGATTTGCCCTTCCTGAAGATGCGCACTTCCGGTGCTTATTAACAGGACAAGTGAATACTCCTGTAAGATGGAAATAAACATTACTCATGCAGCTATGTATTAAGAATGACTAGAAGCAACCTCTTTTACCATTTAAAATTTTGTATTTATTTAAAGGACTTGTGGAAATCTTTTAACAATTTAGAAAATTAAATGCCACACAATTATTATATGTCAGACATGTTCAGTGAACGAACCATGTAGGAGTACCTAATGATTTTTTAAAACTTAATTCTCCAAGATAGGGCACTTACAATGAATAGACTCCTCCTTCATGGCAAAATGTTACAGATAAGTACCATTAATAATAAATCTGTTTCCTTTATACTGCCTTTTAAAATAAATATCTGCATTCCAAAATTATTTTTGTGACTGAAACATGTTGCAGATTTGGGAGGTGATAAATCTAAAGCAGCAAGAACTCTTTAAGGTTAGGGAAGAGGTCAGGAAATCAAGGCTAAAACTAGTGTCTTGCCAGGCTGCCTTAGAAAATGCACATTGTGCAGTTATCATCCTGCAAATGTTACAGCTGTGAGTTGTCCTACTAAATAAGTTTGTGATAAATGCTATAAATAAACACTGCAGGATCAGAATTTGTATGTGTAAGGCTTACCCTGTCGAATGTATGCACATTTGATGAAACATATGTACATTTTACATCCTTACGGTAACTATTCTTTCCAGATAGCTGTTTTGCATCATCCTGAGCCAATCCTTGATTCTGTGTACAGAGATTTATATCAGAATCCCTGCAGAGATTTCATCTGTGTTTGCAGAGTGTGAATTACTAGTTTCCTGAGAGGCCATATTTTCTTCCTTGAGTCTCTCCTAAGAGAACAATTGTCCTATCTACCTCTATAAATACTCCTTGAAATACTGTAACTGGGAAATAAGAAAAGGTCACAAAATATTTCTAAAATTTAATTTAGCTTTGTAGGTCTTCCTTGTCATTTCACTTCTCTGTGGTATATAACAAGTTTAATAATTTTCAACAAATGCATCAACATGAACTTCCAGTAGCCCTTTAATACTTGATTTTTATAAAGTATTGGTTGCTTTTTTTGAATTAAAGTGGCTGGAGGTTAACAGATTTCTATTTTTTTTAATGTGAACATTTGCCTTAGACTTCCCAAATAGAAAAAGTACATGCACCGTACTGGACAGAGTAGAAGTACATGTTGCAGAATGTTTCTTGCCTGTATGTGTATCAAATGGAAACTTCAGTCTGAAGTTTTGGCCATGTTTAATTTACTTTAAACAAGTATAATTTTAAGTGACTGCATTAAAGGTATTTATCTTCCATGGAAAACAGTTTTCCAAATCTTAAACAAATCAAGACTTTCTTTTATTTATTTTTTTTTTTCAAAATAGATACTGGGAAGCAAAAATTAGGAAGGAAATACTTAGTTTCTCATTTAGATTTCCCATCTATCTAAATGCACATGCACAATATTAAGTAAAAATACCTATAGAGTGGGAAGTGCAAATAATCCTTTCTATACAGGAAATTTCTAGAAACACTTTTACTACATGTCCAGTATGATTCAGCCCTGGTGGGTGCGTTAGTTTTTTGCTTTTAAAAGTAGAACCTAACAACATATTTTGAAATACAGTTTTCTATAACTCCATTGATCTTTTTTGCTCTAGAAACTGTACCTTTAAAAGACAGCAAATTACAATTGCTATTGTTGTGAAGCTAAGTGATTTGCACACCACATAATTCTATTGCATAATATGGTTTTAAGACTTAGAGGAGACACGCTACCATCAGAACTAAATAGAGATATCACAATGATTCAACTTCCAACAAATTGGTTACACCTGTCACGTTTGGTTTTTCCACAAAAGCTAAAAAATAAACCTGAAATAACCTAACAGTAACCATCTAATCTGCTAACTTCCTATAGATTAAATTCATTTGAAGAAATGTCATATTTATTCATTCACATTGCTACATTTTAAAGGATAGATTGAGAAATTATTTTGAGAGAGGAAAAAATTGTTCTTCTTGCTTGCTTTCCTTCAGGGTATTTATTCAATTAAATGGGACACATTTAGAGAAAGGAAATGAGGCAGAGATTAACAGGTTTGTCTGCAGTTTCTGTCAGATGTAAAATGGTGTGGATTGTCTAGTAACATTAAAAAATCTTTACATTTAAAAAATCTTCAGAGACAGATAAGTCTATGTCCTGTAATTATGTGCAGAGCGTGTTGTTTTGGTGAGTAGATTTCCTGTACAGCTTGCATATAAATAACCAAGTTAAAAATACAGGAAAGAAGGATCATTGTCTTCCTTTCCTGTGTGTTTTTTAGCAGACCTTACAATTCATCACAAGATGAGGAAAAGACAGTTAGCAGGGAAAACTTGCAGGTTACAAGAAAACCCCAGGAGAGCCATAGCTCAAATTGACTCAGTTTCACTCAGCCTAGCAAGCGCATCTGAAAATGTAAGGACATGGAGAACTAATGACCCAGGTCAGATAAAAAGTCTCTCTCTCTTTCCAAGAGGAAGGCTTTCAGATTGGTACACAATGATACACATTGGAGCAGTCTGAAGAATTTGAGCGTACCTTCCTTTCCAATACAGTGTGCGCAGACAGTAATGTGAAATGCATATACATGGACTTTTTGAAAAGCCCTGCATTTTACTGTGCTTTATTCTTGTAGCTAAGATGAAGAAAACAAAGACACATAGGAAATAGGAATAGAAGGAAATTTTAAATTTAATTTATTCCATCATCCATAGATAATGTCATTTTCATCAGCGTCAGTTTAACATGTTTGTTTATAGATACTTTTACTGGGGAAAACTTACACACTTACTGGGTAAATTATTCCACAGACTTATGACTGTTGGCAATGACAATGTTTTTGCTCTTGTCTCAATTAATCTTACTTTCTACAATACAGACTCATTATTTCTACTAGGTAGCACGTAAAGTTTTTTTATTCCCCTTCATATTCAGCTGATGCATTAAAGACAGTTACCATGTTCCCCTTAGTTTTTTCATGCTCTCCAGGCTAAACCACCCCTGTTCAGTCACCCTACTGAAGCTCTTTTTTTTCTGAGATCTGATCATTCTCAGTGTTCTTCTCTGGGCTCTGTCCGACTGGTTCACATCCTTTCTTAATTACAGTACCCCAAATAATACTTAGTGTTCCAGCTGAGGCTTCAAGAGCTTCAAGAAGACTTGAAGGACCACTTAATGTTTTTGGCAGACAATATGCCTCCTAGAGTGGCTTTTTCACAATATTACTGGCTCACATTCAGCTTGTGCTCCACAATAAGCACAGACCCCTTTTTTTTTTGTTGTCAGAAAGCTGCTTCTCAGCCAGCCCTTCCCCACCCAATGTCTGTGCAGATGTCGGTTCCTAACAAATACCTTGCCTGAAGAAAGTTGTCACCAGCTCCCAAGAGAAACCCAGGAACTGCTGTGCAGACCCAGAAAACCAAGACTGACACAAATATTGAGAGAATCAGGCTTTTCTACACTGTGAGAGGTAAAGGCTTGAGATCCAATGTCCCAAAGTATCCCATTCCTGCAGACCAGAGAGGAGACACAGTGCAGGCTCCCCTGGAGCCATGGCAGGGTTTGAAAGAACTGTTGAATACACAACAATGAAAATGAGCATGGAATTGATGCCTGTGTTGGGAAACTTTATATAGTACAGTAGCATGTTGAGGTAAAAAAGGGTTGAAGGTCTTTGGGAATAAAGGGGTAACTGTCCCTTCTCTGGAGCTGCCCTTTCACCAGAAGTTAATTTTCAATTCACTTGCTGGCAGATTTACTAAAAGATGCTAAGGGAGCTGCATCCCTCCTTTTCAACCCCCCTTACACATACACACACACACAGAACCACGGAGGTTGGCATAGGACACACGTCTAGTCATGGAAGACAAACTCTCCCCCATTTCTGTAACAGAATACAGAGCAGAATAGCAACACTGGACTTCAGTAGGGCCAACCTCAGCCTTTTCAAGCAGTTTCTAGGGGAAATACCACGGGACAGGGTACTGGAAGCTAAAGGGGCCCAAGATAGTTGGTTAGCGTTCAAAGAGAGCTTCTTCCAAGCTCAAGATTGGTGCATCTCAATCGGTAGGAAGTCGAGGAAGGGTGCCAGGAGACCTGCATGGTTAAACAGGAATCTGCTGGGCAAACTCAAGTGTAAAAGGAGGGTCTATAGATCATGGAAGGAGGGGCTTGCCACTTGGGAGGAATATAAGAATGCTGTCAGAGAGTGTAGTGAGGCAACTAGGAAAGCTAAGGCCTCCTTAAAATTAAACCTTGCTAGAGGGGTCAAGGATAATAGGAAGGGCTTCTTGAAATACATTGCAGATAAGGCTAACACCAGAGGCAATGTAGGCCCACTGATGAATGAGGTGGGTGCTCTGGTGACAGAAGATACAGAGAAGGCAAAGTTAATGAATGCCTTCTTTGTCTCTGTCTATACTACCAGAGGCTTTCCTGAAGAGTCCCTTTTCCCTGAAGCCCCAGAAGAAGTCAGAACAAAGAAGGAGTTTGCTCTGGTAGATGAAGACTGGGTTAAGGAGTGGTTAAGTAATCTGGACACCCATAAATCCATGGGTCCTGATGGGATGCACCTGCAGGTGGTGAGGGAGATGGTGGAAGTCATTGCTAGACCACTCTCCATCATCTTTGGCAAGTCATGGGAA
>VZTO01022709.1:69374-114918 GCA_013400615.1 Syrrhaptes paradoxus
GTTCAAGAAGGACAGGGAACTGCTGGAGAGAGTCCAGCGCAGAGCCACAAAGATGATTAAGGGAATGGAGCACCTCCCTTATGAGGAAAGGCTGAGGGAGCTGGGTCTCTTTAGCTTGGAAAAGAGGAGACTGAGGGGTGACCTAATTAATGTTTATAAATATGTGAAGGGTGAGTGTCAGAAGGATGGAGCCAGGCTCTTCTCTGTGACATCCAGTGATAGGACAAGGGGCAATGGGTTCAAGTTGGAACATAGGAGGTTCCACTTGAATATGAGATAAAGCTTCTTTTCAGTGAGGGTGACAGAGCACTGGAACAGGCTGCCCAGAGAGGTTGTGGAGTCTCCTTCTCTGGAGACATTCAAAGCCCGCCTGGATGCATTCCTTTGTGATCTGATCTAGGTGTTCCTGCTCCGGCAGGGGAATTGAACTAGATGATCTTTCGAGGTCCCTTCCAATCCCTAACATTCTGTGATTCTGTGATTCTGTGATTTTCAGTTTCTTCCTAATCATCCTGCAGCCCTGTCTTCAGCCCTCTCACTCCCAGTAGCTCCTGTGGCTGAGGTTATTGTTTGCTAAATGTGATTCTGACAACCTGTCCTTCAGAAGGGTAAAGCACATAATTATAAGCAATAATCTTTCCTGCATCATGTCAGCTTTTGGAATTATGATCATGGCCAAGGAGTATCCAAACAGATGCAATTCTGCTACCAATATTTTTATTTCCTTTCCCTTTAGCACTTGTTTTCCTCCCTTCATCTGGATGTAATAGCTTCATGACGAAACTTGGTTCCCTGTGGAGCAGATAGGCAGAGGTGAACTTACAAGCCACTGAAGAAGAGATTCAGTGTGCAATGTATGTGTAATGGCATTTTTTAAATATAAATTAAAGTGGGGAGGAGGAACAGACTGCCACCAAATGGTGAAGGCTGCAACTGGTAATGGAAGAATTATTTTCATGCATTTAAGAGAGTTGAAGTGTTTTATAATCTGTTTTATAAAGTACTTGACAGTGTCCTTCTAGCATAAACCTGGCCAGAATAATTACTAGGTTCCTTGGATATTCTCAGCAAGTTAAAATAAAAGCTCCTCCTTTCCCTGTATGAAAAGTCTTGATTTTTGCCCCTTCGGAGGGAATGAACTCATTCTCCTCCTGCTCATTCCATCATATGGCCTCCTCCAAGCAACTGAGGGCCAAATAAAATGCAAGTGTTTTCTGCTTGTGGTTCTTTTTCCCAGAGCTTGGAAGGGCTGCTGGGCCCTTTCTCTCCTGCTTCAAATTTGTAACGAGCCTCTGCCAAAGCACAGGTCAGCAGATTGCCCAAGTTCTTTTATTTGAGTTAATCCTCCTGACAGGCACAGGTCCAGCACCTCATGAAGATCCTCGTTAAGTGTGTCTGCCCCATTTCAGTCAGGTGAACACCACCATCATGTTGATGAAACAGCCCAGAGGAACTGCTCAGGCACAATTTTATTGCTTACACTGAAATACTGCAATCTACTACTCTTGGCACTGAAGCATGGTGTTTCTCTCAAATTCTCTGCTCACCAGATGGACTGCAGCAACTCCAGCAGCATTTCAGCCATCTTCTTTTGGAAAACAGCATTGACAACTGGGTCAATAAACAGCTCTGAGGCATTTGAGCACATATTCCACTTTTATTGCTCCATTAATGTTGTCTCTATAAAATATACTTGTGTTTTAATGAAGAGCCTGCAAGACATTGTAGAAAAACTCTGACTACCAAATGCATGAGCAAACTTTAACATGAGATGTTTGGGACTGTTCTTTCGCAGGAGCCCTTGCGCCTACAAATATTTCAGAAGATCAGGGCAGCCAGCACATGGTGTGCAGCACTATTCGTGAAATCCTTGATTGCTGCAGAAATATTGCATCAGAAGCATCCTCTCTGACTTGGCAGAAAGCTGCACGGTGTACTTGGACAGCTTATACAATAACAAAGGGAGGAGTGCTCAAGCATCTTTTTTCTTCAGCTTGGGTGAGTGTGAGAGAGAGAAATCTTGTAGTTTTATCTTTTGCACCCCTTTGGGGGATGGTCAAAGGTAAAGGCCAGGTGCAGGTTTTTATTTTTCTAGAGCATGATTATAGTGCTTTCTGCAAAACAAGTATCATGTTTCAAAGCCTCTTTTTTAAAACTGTCAGAAACTTAGAGGTATACAGCAGGTACTGAATCTCCAAGGGACTATTACAGTTATTTTAGTTGTGGAGCTAATAGAAATTCAATTTTCTGATCTTCCAGCGTTTTCTGCAAATTTATTATGAGTGGGCTACAGCGTGTCTGAGACTGAAGTACAAAGCATCAATACCTGGAAATGCGGAAAAACATTTGATAGTGGTCATAGATGTAACAAGAGCCAAAAAGATGTCATTGATGTCAAGCTGGTTAAATACTTGAAGTATACCTATTCCTTCAGGAAACAAAGTTTTCTCTCCAAAATTCTTTAGTGTATAATCCTACAGGAATAAACTGGATTTGGCCAAAGCGTTTAAGCCCCTTGGTCATATCTCTTCAGCCCTCCCATCCCCCACCAACAGGATAACACTACTTGAACTCTGCCTCAGCTTTCAAAAGCTCGTAATTACACCCTGTTGTTATGTACTTCTTAATATACCTTGATAAAACCATACTTGGTGAAGATCAAGACTTTCCTAAGCATGCAAAAAGTAATTTATTTTCAAACACACGTGGAATAAAATCCCATAGAAATAACAAAGGTCCAGGACACAGCAAACAGAGACCGGCAAAAGCAGGTCCTCTTTTTCATGGCTAGAGGTCCCTTCACCTTGACTGAATGCTGGAGGACATGGTTTATTTCTTTTTCTAGATTTCATGCCTATTAAGACTCACTCATTAGTGAGAGAAACCTACTGAGCGATGAAACCACTCCAAATGAGTGTTTACTGGAAGAAAAAAATGGCCAAGAAATGGTGGGCAAGAACTGCAGTTTAGCATTCTGCACTAGCTCTGCCCTTCCCAGCAGGGGAGCTGGGTAAGTTCCCTTTCCATTCTGCTAATGAAACCCAGGTCAACTGGATCTTTTTACAAGTCTATCTGACACTGGTCCCCTAAGCAAAAAGCCCCAAGCATCCCAGCATTTTTTTGCATTCACTGAAGAGAACAGCAGAAGTGCGGTCAGAAAGGAGCATCCTTTGACTCACGGTTCTGTACCATACCGAGCTATTTCCAGCAAAGTCGTGAATGCTAGTTTTAAACGGGAGTGACTGCACCTCCTTCAAGAACTGCTACCATCTAACCTCAGGATACCTTCCAAGAAAGGACAGCAGTTTTATATTTAAACAGGCCTGACTAACTAACCAGTAAAGTGAAGATGGGTCATTTTGTTCAGGGAAACACTGGATGCTGAAAATCCTATATTTCTGCTTCTGCTGCAGGTTTCTTCCCCAACTACTGTTATTTATACCTCATTAACACCTACAGGCAGGAGTTAAAGCTTCATTATTTTAGGGACAGCACATTCAACAAAAAGATAACTCATGCTCCAAAGAGGTTAAGTTCATCATGACAGCAATGTTCTTGTGGTTATTCACGAATATTTCACTTTATCTTCCATGAAAAATAGAGACAATAACACTGCCTCCAAGTATGTGTTTTGATGCTAGGAACTGTAGTTTATAAATGTTTGGCAAGTGCTTGATTTTAAGGTGCAGAGCACTACAGAAGTATAAAGTAATACTTAGGCTTTCCCTCCAGAGCAAAATACACATTGTAAAGAAATGATGTAGCACATGTAACTGTTGCAAAATAAGCAATTCTAATATTTTGGATTTTTTTCCACACAAATATTGAATAATACTGTGTTCTTTAAATGACCCCAGGGTGTTATGGTAACTGAGACCACATTCCTTCACAAGTCATCACGGTGCTTTGTTTTATTAATAAGTATACTACAATGTTCAGTAAGTTACAGTAATGCTGGAAAACTTTGTCTCTTGCGCACCCTCACTGTTAGATCATCAGTTTGACAGTGAAATACCCCAAATCCCAGACCAGCTCAGAAATATATGCCTTTCAGCAGACATTAAAATTATTTGGTCCTTAACCAGGTCTTTCTGGCTTATCAACAGCCAAAATTTCAAGGCAGATGTGTCTGCTATTTAAGACTTCTGTTTGCCAAAGTGTTCTTCTGGCTGGGAACATCCCCTTGAGTTCTGTGCTGGAAAACTTGCCAAAAATGGGAGAGCTTTTACTACACTTGGATCTTTCTATCTTTTCCTCAGTTTTCATTTTTAGCTTCATCTTCTCTCCTGAAAAAGGTCAAGGAAATGACAATGAAATTAAACAGTTATAACACACAACTTCATGTGACATATTTACATACTAAATATATCTCCTCTCAGGTTCAAAGTTTCCCATAATCTAAATATAATTATGCAGGAGAAGAACTTTGGAAACAAATGTGTTCTCCTTTATGTTATTAAATGTCCAGGTGCTAAATGTAACAATACAGAAAACAGCTGCTATAATAACTTGTCCAGTTTTTTTTTTCCTTTTTCTTTTTTTTTTTTTAATTGGGTACTACTGAAAAACCTTCTACATTTTCTGCTAACTTTCCTTGCAAAGTATTTCTACATTGATATCCTCCACATGGTAGCAAAGTGCTTGCAGGCCTGTGCAAAAGAAAAAATGATTGATAACGTCTTGTATGGCTAATCCAAAGTTTACTGAAGGCAATGGGATTCTTTGCTTTGGCTTCTGTTGGTTTCAGGATCAGACTCTACAGTAGTGCTTGAGGAATCTTAAAAGTTTGTTTTAAATAGGAAAGGTCAAACAGCAAGCCAAACAATTTATTCAAAAGAGAAAGAGAGAAGAACAAGGCAAAGATTATTCTTGTCTCCATGCTGTAGACTGTGGAGGAACAGTTCTGTTCAAAGTGTTGAATTATAAATAGCTTCATTACCAATTAGAAAAATCTAAAAAAAAAAAAAAAATTCACAAGAAGCAATACCAAAAACATGAAGAAATCTCATACTTTCTGAGGCAATAAATGCTGTGAAGTATTAAACACATGATATTGTGGTTTTAAAATTTAGAATTTCTCCTTTTTTGGTAATTTCCATGAAATTAACAATTGCGGACACCCAAAAGCACTTTAGATCTCACATGTATTTTGACATCTGAATTTCCATTGTATACTTAATTCATCCCAACATTCCTTATTGAAAACAATAAGATAACTGGATCCTGCTATCTGTCCAGCTCATCTCAGTGATTCTGCTCTTCCTTTGCTTTATCTGGCTGTATTTTCTGAGACCTGTTTCACATTAAGTGGAGAACTCCTGCCTTTGGAACAGCTACTGAAGGGTTTAAAAGTTCATTCTGGCAAAGCGTAATTCAAAAGCAGATTTCTGCGTGTTAATGGACTCTTTCTTCCTCTTAAGAAAACAGTGGAGCATAGATTTTCTGATCCCATATCAGACCGGTGATACCATATCTCGTCTGCAAGAGCAGCCAGCTACAGCCAGCTAGGGGTGTATCTGACGAAAAAACAATGGGCAATCAGAGACGCATGAACCCATTGAGAACTTTCCCTTGGCTCCAGCCACCAAGGAGTTGACTTACATTTTAAAGCTTGAGGGGTTTATTCTCTCAAGGTTGTGGCCCACAGTTTTGTGTCTTGATTATATATTTTTAAATTATTTTTAATCCATTTGTTCTCAGATTCACTGGAAGTCCCTTACTGCTGTAATACAAGAGGGAATAAATACCTCAGTTACCTCTTCTAGAAGGTTTTGTGTGTTTTTCTTCGGTCTCAACTTGTGTATTTATGCTAACAGGAAACATGTCCAATCTCTGGTATTTCCATCGCCTAAAAAATGTGTAAAGAAACCACTTTAGAATTTTACAGCATTTTCATATAGCTTTGTTATCATTTTATCTCTGTGAGTATTGCACCGCATATTGTGAATATTCCAGCTACAAAAATCTTATTTATTTATCCAGTGGCACTGTAATCTCTTCCCTTCCACAAACTCGTTTTATTTCTTACAGGATTTCCCTGGCACTAGGTGAATGTTGTGAGTCAGTTCATTTCCCAGCCTGAACTTTCTTACTGCTTTGAGAAGATTTTCAGCCATCCTGAGTTTTGATTGATTTTGAATGATGTGTGTCACCACTTCATTATTCCATGAGCTTTGCCAGCTCTGGAAAGCAAACAAACAAAATGTAAAATCAGTTGTAGGATTCTTAAGATACTCTGCTGATAATTATCGTCTAGCACATTTCTCCTCAGGAAAATAATGTTTAAATTATATCACGTTTCTTCAAATGTTATATTTTTCCCAAAGACATACTCTTTGGCAAAATGAAGATTATACCTCCTGCATGTGATTTAAAGGATAAACAAAAAGGGGGAAAATAACCTGCTAGTTCAATAAAATAATTCTGCCAGAGGAAAACCAAAGCTAACGTCAGATTAGTGCCAAAGCCTCCCTGTGCTACTTGTGCCTTGCGTTTACTTCAGGCTACCTTTCACAGAGGGATGGTGGGCTCTCACCAGCAGCCTACTTCCCACTTTAACTCCTCAGTTTCAAACAATGCTGCCTGTCCCTGCCTGTAGTAACCTAGTGACAGACACAGCGATGCATAAATCATGTGTAGTAGGATTCTTTAATTTTCTGAGTAATTCCACCAAGAAGCTAAAGTGTAAGCTGAGTGCAGGATATCTCTCAGGTCATCCCCTGCCAGCAGCTCCCCTCTGTGCAGCATGGAAACTACCCAGGTATCCCAATTTCCAAAGAAAATAGACAACTTTTGTTCAAACATGAATATTAATCAGTTTTACAGTCTATAATGTGAATCCTAATAAATGCAACAATGTCATCACTGTCAAGAAATCCAAGCAAAAATCTTTTACTGAGGATCATTTATACATCAAAAGCTGTTGCAGGAAAGTTCACCTGTTTAGACTTACCAAGATGAAAGGCAAACCAATATTAAGGACATAGGGTGTAACAATCAACCACTGTAATACCACCATATGACAAGCTGAAACCTGTTCCAATCTTAACCCAGGCTTGGAAGAAAACGCCAGTCTCTCAAGAGGACAATTGACACTGTGAGGTTTAACAGCTATGCAATTAGACATTTATTACATAAAATTGCTCCAAGCTACACATTAAGAATGTATATATTTCACTTTATTTTTCACTCTTGAGCATATGTTTTTAAGCAGGTGTGTGTACGTGTCCAGAAAAAATAAAACATCTTACTTGAATCCAAAATTTAAGGTAGAGTTCCTTAGGACATTACAGATATTATTACTGAGGGTTGATACTTGAAATCTGGAAAACAGAATTCCACAACTATTAAAATTACATCCAACATTCAATAAGGGATTCAAAGACCTAATCTTCTTCACTCACACTCAGAGGAAAATTGGTCTTGACATCCTATAGGGTTTTTAGTGTAATATGCATTTAAAAGTTGCATGGAGAAACAAACTTTTGGTGACCCTTAATTGTAACATGCATTTTAATTTGTTGAAAGCAAACTTTATTATGAAATCATGACAGAACAGTTATTTTTGTAGAAACATTGTTGTTGTAAAATAGAAGCTGACCTCATTTTCCATGCTTGAACTCTGAAAATGGCCACACTGGAGACTACAGTCAAACTGCACGTCATCCCAAATCTTAAACAAGCATTCAGTTATGCACTGGCCAACTTGATTTCAAATTGCACAGCTTTCTGACAAACACTGCCAGAGGAAAAGTAAAATAACAGAAATTGGGATTATTTTAGCAGTACTGCATTTAAAATAAATTTTTTTACAATCTCAATAGTAGAGATTAATACAGTATAAATTAATGTGTTTGGCTTGATAATAGAAGGGTCGTATCTTGGATCATAATCTTTCTGTTGAAGAAAATCCTGCCTTTCTGAAACCAAATATGTAATAACTGTAACTTTCTATCTGACTTTTCTGACCTAGTCATGTTTCCCATCATCCCAAAGTTGATTTAATGTCTGCTCTTTATTTTCTAAGAAATATCTAAGTGTGTCAGATTTTGTGGTTCTTCTGAGCAAAAATGAAATGAAAGGAGTTGCACTTTATCTCAAAAGTTCTTATGCTGAGATATAGTAAAGAATACAGTAGACTTATTTTTGTCCAAAATTTTTAATCAAGGTTAGTTAGCTATGTGAAAAGAAAACTGTCTCAGAACTGAACTATAGGTTTCATGCAGAGTTCATGGGTAACGCAGTAAAGTTCTTTTTATGGCTTACATCTTCTGTTATGCAGCAAATTGGATTATAGCAAAGATTTTGTCCAGCTTTAACATTCACTGTTATTTTTGTCTTCCAAAACTGAATTCCACAGCTGTCAAGAAAATACTGTGCATTCAGCAAAGGTCTGACTTTTAGAGGTAATGGATCCAGGGAAACACAAAATCCAGGTCCACACAGCACCGTGCAGAGCTGGTTATACATTTTAGTAGAGCTGAACTCTCACTCCAAGTCACGTCCATCAAAAGTCATTGTATTGGGAGCATTCCTGGATAAACACACATTCTCTGTTGTTTGAGACCACTAAGTCCCATATGTTGAACATGAGAATCGCTCTATAGCCTCCTACCCCAAATCCTTGCCCCAGCGTCGCATCTCCCCATTTGTGGTGCAGTGCCTCCATCTCTCTCCTCTTCTTCATGGCTGCCAAAACCTACTGTGGCCACAGCCATGGCAGCTCATGGGCTCAAGGGTTGTGTCGCTGTATGTTTGAGACAATCCACAAAATATTTGTTTTGTGGGTCAGTCTTTAAGTGGCTTAATGTGCCTGCAAAACTGAATGTCTTCAGCATTTTGACTGAGATTAGGCTTGCAGTATGCTGCTTTTCTAATGTGTGTACTGCTATTTTTACTAAAATCAGACTATATGCCATTCAAGTTAATAATAAATATTGCTACTTGTTAAAGAAAATAGAAACAATAGAATTCTGCTGTGTTTTTAACTAATTTTTTGTCTGGCTCTCTGCAACATAGCAAGTGATGGAAAATCATAGCACACCAATGGCACGGCAACAATTGCCTCTACAGCAATGGGCTTCTACACGACACCCTGATTTAAATAATATAAAAAATAATATGCCAAAATTTTCACTGCTTTTACTGAAAAACAAACCCAAAATAAATCATGATTATGGAGACAGAAAAGCAAACAGACATGCAGCAAGCCAAAAGAAGGAATTGAAACACATAGGAGGAAAGCAAGGGCAGGAAATAGCTGTATAAATTTAATACTCAACAAATAACATGAAGAAATGAGAGGGAACTGAACAGCTCTAATGCAAAAAAAAAAAAAAAGCAACTGTGAGGGCTAGAGAAAATGAACTAAAAGAAGCCAACAAAAACCTGTGTGCAAAGAGCACGATGTAATGGATATTGAAATCTGCAGACCAAACAAACAATTACCGACTTGTACTACAAATTGCTCATTTTAATAAATAGGAAAAAATGTGAGGTATTGAAATAGTCAGTAAAAAAAAAACATATGCAATAAACTGCACAGAAAAGGTAAAAAATTGCAGAGGAGAATATTCAGTCTAGATATTACTGTCTTCTCAGTCTAACAAATAAATAAATATACATGAGCAGCATGCATTTACAGTGTATATATATATCTTAAAATATATCATATAAGCACAATGGCACACAGAGGAAAATCTCCATAAGTTGTAAGAGCAAGGTAACTCTGGGAACACAAAAAAGGCATGATGCCAAATAATTCCCCAAAGCTAAAGCAAAATGAAAAACAAACAAAAAAACCCAACAGAACAAAACAAAAGAAAAAAGAGAGAAAACTTAAAGTGGTGTATCTCTAGCCTGGATGAGCAAATGAGTGTGATTTTTTTACAGGTATAATCTTGGGCCTATATGTCTGAAGTCTGTATAAGGTCAGAATGCAATATGTGAGTCTTTCATTGGATTAAGCTATTTCACTCAACTCTCAACAGATGCCAGAAATCTTTGTGACACATTTTGCCCTGCTTTTTTTTGTTTGTTTTGCTTCATTGCACAGATTTCTAGGTGTTTATTATCATTTCCTCCCGTGATTCCAGTCTGCTGCGCTGATATGCCAGCAATGAGTGAACTCAAAACAGTAGTGCATTTTAGTGAATTGCATGAATCAAATATTTTGCACATAATGAGCTCTTATTGTAACACAAGCTGTTGCACCACCTGTGTGCATGTTCCTATTTCTAAATCCGTCAACAGCACGTATAGCACATTGTACAGTCTGAGATCTTTTCATTTTTCAGTTTGAGACATCCAGAAACTCTAAGCCTTCGCTGGCTGAGTGAGCAGTCCAGGCTGTGAAATCCACTGGGAAGTGCCAAAATGAAGCATGTGCTGTTTGACCTACCTTAAAGGGACAGGGGATATTGAGAACATGTTTGCATCATATGGTGGGTATCCCAGAGGCTACTTGAGGGATGAGCTATGAGCAGGTATGGTGAGAACCCTCCAGTAGCCCCTCACATGAGTTCCAGCTCCCTCGCAGGAGCAATTTCCCCCACTCAGGGCTGGGAGCCATAGCTGAGGTAATGCACAAAGAATTCAGTCTCTCTTCCTTTTCAGTTGCTCACTAATGACTTCATCTAACTGTACGATTCATAGCAACTTTCTTAAGCACTTGGTGGAACAAGAAGTTAGGTCAGATTTGGGGGTGTATGTCACTACACATATTGAACAAGCTGCTAAATGGACTGTGCTAACAGCTGCCTTGATCCCTCTCCTGGGTAGTCTTGACCACAGTTTGATTCCTTGTAAGTTGCTGGTGCTCCCTACACCTACCGGGAAATGAGTGAGGGTTCAGATCTAACTCCATCAGCTACAAGGACTGTTATGTATGTTTGCTACCTGCCTGGAGAGGAAAACCCAGCTACACTTTGGACCTTCTACTCTGCTCTGGTGAGACTACACCTGAAGTACTGTGTCCAGCTCTGGAGACCTCAGGAAAAGAAAGACATGGACCTGTTGGAGTAGGTCCAGAGGAGGGCCACAAAAATGATCAAAGGCCTGGAACACCTTTTCTATGAGGAGAGGCTGAGAGAGTTGGGGTTGTTCAGCCTGAAGAAGGGAATACTCCCAGGAGACCTGACTGAGGCCTTTCAGTACCTAAAGGGGGCTTATAAGAAAGATCGGGATAAACTTTTTAACAGGGTCCGTAGCAATAGGACAAGGGGTAATGGTCTTAAACTAAAAGAGTGTCGATTTAGACTAAATATAAGGAAGAAATATTTTACACTCAGGGTGATGAAACACTGGAACAGGTTACCCAGGGAAGTGGTAGATGCCCCGACCCTGGAAACATTCAAGGTCAGGTTAGATGAGGCTCTGGGCAACCTGATCTAGTGGAAGATGTCCCTGCTTACTGCAGGAGGGTTGGACTAGATGACCTCCATGGTCCCTTCAACTCAAACTATTCTATGATTCTGTGATTCTCTGTTTGCTGAGAACATGAAGTTAAACTGTATTACACAGTAACTCTAGCAAGACTGGTCCATGCAAATTGAACTGCAAGTGTGCAGTCAGTTCAGCATGTTTGGACAGGACAAGAAATGTACAGATCACCTGCAAGGTGTTGAGCAGCATATCCAAAGTGTCCTGCATCTGGCTTGCTCCACACACATACTTAATCTGCAGGTGTGTAAGCAGCCAAGGCTGCGTCTGGGTACCACCACCCCGGCTGCTCAACCGGGGCTTTTTGCCAACAGTCCCTTCTCAGAGGAGTATGGGCCTAAGCAAAAGGAAGAGAAGACATTCTTAGGAAATTTGGGTGCGCCATTTGGTTTGCTAGATTTTACAAGGGAGGTAAATGATTAACTCTCTGATCAGACTTTGCTTGTCTCCTCGTTTTATGTGTTCACACACTTGCACTCATACTGATGCATAAATGGCCAACCTCCACTCTCACACAACACTCCTTGTGTCACCTCAGCACTTCTGTCCTCCCCACACCTCTCTATTAATCAGAGTAAGTGCTTTGTAGGTGCTTAATATACTTTGTCTATCTGCTCATTGCAGAGCATGGACTGGAGGCAGAGGCAGTGCTGCAGAAGAAATGCAGGCTTAGCTGCAGCTACACAAACAGGACTGATTCAACAGAGCCCTGAAAAGCACAGAAACTGCAGAATGAAATGGGAGCGGTTGTAAGGCAACTATTACAACTGGGGGGATGGGGAGGGGTGGTGTCAAGAATTTAGGGGTGAGTTGTTGGAGTCAAGTTAAAACAGATTTTTAATCTATGGAAGAAGGTGGTTTCCCTCTGAAGAGGAAGGTGTCGAATTGGGAAAGTAGGTGTAGTGTCAGCAAAGAAAGTGATGACAAGTCAAAGGACAGCTGTTCTTATTAAAGAGCTGCAGTCTGTGGGACTGAAGTAGTTGACACGAGAAAATAGTAAGGAACAGGGCAAAAAATGTCTGAATTTGAAGTTGGAAAGATGTATTGGGATGGAACAAGAAAGGGGCACAGTGAAGTTTGGGTAGGAACAGAGTCAAAAGGTGAATGAAATCATA
Organism: Syrrhaptes paradoxus; assembly: GCA_013400615.1. NCBI lineage: Eukaryota > Metazoa > Chordata > Aves > Pterocliformes > Pteroclidae > Syrrhaptes > Syrrhaptes paradoxus. The sequence goes on from VZTO01022709.1 coordinate 81,929, forward strand.
AAAAAGTTAAATTCACTTTCCTTGCTAAAGTTTGTTGCCTTTTATTGAAAAAAAAACAAAAAACAAAAAACTAATGCTCTGAAAATCAAGAGGTTTCCTGCTTTTAGACTGAGAAGTAAAAAATCCCAGAACATCTTTGTTTAGCAATGTCGTACCTGGCTTTGGGCTGCTTTGTTATCATATGTAATCCAGCTTGGCTGTATCATCCCATGATGCACACAGTGCCTCACCAAAAAGCTCATAAACCCATTAGGCTTGAAATAAGATGGAAAGTGGAGTTCTTGAAATAATTTTCCATTTGGAGAAGTGAAGGCAAGCACCCTAATGAGTTTTAAGAGGTGCTTGATACCTTTGTGTTTGTGAATGTGAGCCTACAGCATTTTTGTTTCAATAGACTAAGTGAGTGTTTTCCTGGACTCAGTAGGTACTTTCAGACTCAGATGCTAATGACCCATGAGAGCACCATGCACCAAGTTGAAATGCTGTCAGGTCCACAGAAGGACTAACAGTCATGAGAAATTAAATAGCATTCAGCTGCCTGGATGGATTATATCTAAGTAGAATTAAAATTTAGTCTCTAAAAACATTCTGGATCTTGCATTTTTGTAGGAAATTAATGAGTTCTTTCAGGAAAAAATATAATTCAACATATGCTTACGTTACACATAAGACACACAAAAAAGGAAAGAATCCTCACATCTCATCTAGTTCTCCTCATTTCTGGATGAGGTTATTTTTCATTTTGGGAATAGAAAGTGAGAATGAGGATGTTATACTGAACACAGCAGACACCAGGTAAGTGTAAACATTATTCTGGAATTTGCCAACAGCAAAATGCTTCACTGCTTGACTGATTGATGTGGCACCCATGTAGCCGAGCTTTGTAAAGACTCCTTTGCTGCCCACAGATGTGATTTTGCGTTGACATCACTGAAACAAATTGAATTCCAAGCCAGGGATGTGAAGGCCAGCAGCAAATCTAAATCAACCATATCTTAGACAGAAATGAACCACTTAAATACATTGCTTAAGCTGTTTAAGTTTAGCTTCAGACAAAGCACCACAATATGCCCTTGCAAGAAAAGCAGCCTAGGAGATCTTGCAAGGTACAATGAGGTACAAAATTACGTCTCCTCAGGAAATTAAGAATGTTTCCTTGGAAAAGGCAACCTTTCTGAACAAGTGGTACTGGTTAAGCACAATATCCTCAAGAATGGTGAAGCGTAGGCTCAAAATTTACAACAGTGATACACTGTTAATGACAATTTACAACTTTTAAACATTTTCTGGGCTTTGTGTTGGAAACACATGATTTTCTTAGCTATTAGTTATAATAAACAAACAGACAAAAGTTAGATTTTTGTTGCTCCCTTCATCTATGAGTATTTATCTACAAGTGTTCAACACTTGCAGAAATACATTACTGTCAGTGAAAGGTTCAAATCTCAAATGCAGGCTCTGGTAATAGGACCTTTTGTACAGAAAAAAGTTTCTGTAGAAATACCTCAGATCTGACTCTGCAAAAGATGGGCACATTTCAGTTACTAGACTATAGTCTGGCCAAAAGCACTGTCACAAACCTTAAAAATTTCCAGTTCTTCTAAGTGACTTTTCTCCGGCATGTATCCAAAACATTTTTTTTTAAACACCTCTGTCCCAGCATATGCAAGCGACAACGTACACTTAAGCTCATGTTGCTCAATTTGCCAATTTGCTTACCATGTGATAAAACATATCAAACTGAGATCCAAAGGGATTAATTATTTCAAAACTCCCATCAAAGGAGTCAGGAAAATATTAGTCTTACAGATAAGGAGGCAATTCAGTGAATTGTGAATGATGCAGTCTAGATACTGGCATTGTGTTGCGTTAGCATAGACAAGAATGTGAGTGTAAGAAACAAAAAAAAAAGAGTAAGTGGAATAGTCTTCTCCAATATTTCTCTCCTTTTTCAGTTCAGTTCTTTCAAATTTATATTAGCTTATCCTTTCAAAACCATTCCCTACCACTACATAGGTATTTTTCTCTCCAGATAAAATTAATTCCTTCTGAGTGGCATTTCAACAGCCCTTGAGCAGATGTTTTTTATTTTAAATGGAGCCTGCAGACTCAAAACTAATTTTCTGAGATTTTCTCACCATAAAAAAGAAGTTAATGAGTGTCTGCTATAGCACTCCTTTCACTTTCAGTCAACTTAATGTTTTACAGTGTTTGGAGCCCCCATGTAACAGTCATCTCATATTTTAAAAATCTCAAAATTTAGTGACACTTCCCTTTGATGAATCATATGAAAATTATTGCTTGTCATTTTTTTTCTAGAACATGATAAAGCTCTTATGATATCATTTTATCTAAATGACTGACCAAAAAAATTGGCATACAATTTATTTAAACTTGCTTTTGCTTTAAAATAGCCAAACAAGAGCTGTGCCATGATAAGCCACTGGAAGTCATATTATTTGCTGCATCAGTAATTATACCTAATAATCAGACTACTGCATCTACAAATGATATTTTAAAATATTCCTGAAAAATATGTTAGTCCTTCTAATACAGTTACACCAACAATTCATTCTTCATATAATATTTTTTGTGTGTTGAAGTAAATCATTGCAAAACTGCTTGGAATTAACAATAATAGTCATTGGGTCCTATTCTGAAATCTTGCTAGACCTTTATCTATATCACAACTTTCAAAACACTCTGTTTAGCTGTGAAATAGTATGCTGAGTCCACATATCTGCTGATTTCCAGGCATACATTTGATTTTGTATACAGTTGTAGCACCACTGGATTGCCTTTGTGTGTAAAGCATATGGTGAGCAATGTTTGGTGCTTCCAGCTTCACTGAACTGGAATACTGACCTCCAAATTTGAGGGGCTTGATTTTGGACCAGAATGAGAATCTGTCCTACATTCAGAGCCTCCACTGTAGGGAAAAAACCCCAAACAATTTTCCTCTGACTTTTAGTTAACAGACACGATGACTTAGTTGGGCTCTTCTCTGGTGAAAGGGTGGAGACTGCTGCCCTCTGATGCCTTACTGGTATGTGTGATAGAGACTATAATCCATCACATTTCTGGTGAATAAACAATGGATTGCTCATTTCTCTATGCCTTGTAGATTTACCTACAGCAGATAATAAAATTCAGATGCGTTTAGCAAGCATTAGCCTAGCTAGAGAAAATCATTCTGCTGGCAATGGCCACCCATGGTATGAGGCAATGGAGGCACAGGCTTCTGTCAGGATTAGCACAACATTTTGGCCAGAGTATCAGGGACTGAGAGGAAGGTCTAAGGAACTGAGCAGTGCTTTTCCCAGTGTAGGTCATTCTTGAAGATCAGAAAAGTGGTAATTGATACTCTAGTTAATACTAATGCTACACATATAGGCAGTAGATAATACGAATTCTGCTATTTGGCATGTGGCACTTGCTCTTGTCTCCCCCTGTGCAGGTATAACATTAATTGATAAGATCAGCCCTGAAGAACTGGGTCTGGATATGACCAGTCTGTAGCATATAAGGCTGTAAATCTGATATTTTTTAAAAAAGCAGGAGCATGGAAAAAAAGCTTTCAAAAAAAACACTATATCACTATAAAAAGCCAACAACAACAACAAAGTAAATGTTTTTAGATAAGTATGTTACTTGAAAAATGTTTGATTAAATGTATTTGGGCATGCAGAGTAGGTAAAGAATCACCATGCATCTATTGTCTTCTTAAGTTTCAGAGATTTTTTTAAGGATGTTTCTCCAGTTTCCACAATTCAAACACAGATTGTGACTTCACACTTAAAACTTGGGCCTGTATTCTGATACCTTCAGTCAAGTTGGAGCCTGTCTTACTCATCAGTCAACTTCCAGTAATTTCATTGGGGGTGTTGGTAATTTTAATGGTGACTGGATCTAAATCGAAGACATACCTCCCACACAGGGAGGCAGGTCTGGCCGTTCTATAAGAGCACCAGTGTTTTTTAAGGAAGCATTAAGTACAAGTTGCAGCTCTTCATTGGGCTGCACAGATTTTCAGGCAGGGATATCTTAAAAACTTTTATAGGTGATTAAGGAAAGATCTGCTTTTTTTTCTTGTGAGTTGGCCAAACCTCAGCAGCACTTCTGCAAGCTCCAGATGCTGNATTAATTGATAAGATCAGCCCTGAAGAACTGGGTCTGGATATGACCAGTCTGTAGCATATAAGGCTGTAAATCTGATATTTTTTAAAAAAGCAGGAGCATGGAAAAAAAAGCTTTCAAAAAAAACACTATATCACTATAAAAAGCCAACAACAACAACAAAGTAAATGTTTTTAGATAAGTATGTTACTTGAAAAATGTTTGATTAAATGTATTTGGGCATGCAGAGTAGGTAAAGAATCACCATGCATCTATTGTCTTCTTAAGTTTCAGAGATTTTTTTAAGGATGTTTCTCCAGTTTCCACAATTCAAACACAGATTGTGACTTCACACTTAAAACTTGGGCCTGTATTCTGATACCTTCAGTCAAGTTGGAGCCTGTCTTACTCATCAGTCAACTTCCAGTAATTTCATTGGGGGTGTTGGTAATTTTAATGGTGACTGGATCTAAATCGAAGACATACCTCCCACACAGGGAGGCAGGTCTGGCCGTTCTATAAGAGCACCAGTGTTTTTTAAGGAAGCATTAAGTACAAGTTGCAGCTCTTCATTGGGCTGCACAGATTTTCAGGCAGGGATATCTTAAAAACTTTTATAGGTGATTAAGGAAAGATCTGCTTTTTTTTCTTGTGAGTTGGCCAAACCTCAGCAGCACTTCTGCAAGCTCCAGATGCTGTTATACCCCAAATTTCAGTGCTCTGGATTCCCGTAACTAGAACCAGTTCAGACATGAGTAACACACTCCCTAACAGCTTTCTAGTCCATAAGCTTAAAGAAACAACTGCCTCACCTAGCAGTGCTGCATACTTTGGTCCAAATATTACTGTAAAAAAAATATATAAAGGAGCATGGTATTTTTTGGCAGGCTTTTTCAGACTTGCTACTCCTGTCGATTGCAAACTGTGAGAGTTTTCAAAGCAAAAGTTAGGCAGCTCAAGAAATGCATGGCAAAACTTCTGATGATATTCTGCAGTCCTCCACCATTTTAATAAAGGAATCTTTTTGCTGTCTCCCAAAGTTGGAATTAAAACAGGTTTAGTTAATTCATACATTGGGAAATATATTTGACCTTTAGTTCATTTAATTTCAGAAGAAAGGACTAAAACAGTAAAAAATGCAATCACTTAATCAGAGAAATGAGTGGGCCAGATCCTTTGCTGCGATACATTTTAGAGTATGCATCTGATGCATCTGTGATGGGCCAGTCCAAGTTTGTTTCCTTATCTTCACAGCATAACATAAGAGCACCTCACAGGAAAACCTCACAGGACCAAAGGGAACCATCCCTGCACTACGTGCCTGCAACATGAAGATGAGCTTTAAGCCATCTGAGCAGGTAACTTAGTACCGTGTGGCTTCACGGCACTGTGGGACCATGCCAGACATCCATAGGCATGAAGACTGCACAGTCTTCCTGGAGCCATAAATACAATTGTAGCAGACACGTTTACACCGTCAAGCACAGTACTGACATCTGTCATTATACTGCAGTTTTATTCAGACATAGATGAGGGCTGTTCACATGCTGATTATCTGCTACTTTGTTTTAAACTTTGTTTAACTTTCTTGAAGCTTATTGCTGGGAGTCAAGTTTTCTTTGTCTTGCAACTCATATTATAAATATGCCCTAAAAATTGAATCATTGGCAACATGCCTGATTGGAAAGACCATGAATTATATAAAACAAGATTTACTAATATTGTAATCTCTGACCTTTCATTCTCTGCTTGAGAAAGAATCTCATTATGTTATTACTGTCGTATCTAAACAGTGCAGTGAGTTTTCCCATTTGATTTTCACTGGAGACTTGTGATTACAACCAAAGGTAAGTCCTAGAAAAAGTTTAATACAGAACATATGAACTTTATTTATTTGTTTTTTTTAAAGAAGAGAAGAGGCAAGATTTTTATAGAGCAAGTGTTGACTAAGTCTTGGTATTAAACATCAGGTGAACTTCTTAAACAGTTAAATTCCCAAATCTGCAAAGCTGATTCAATACAGGGATATGTAGGGGAGGGAAACAGTTACATCACTGTTGTTTTACTGTGAAGGGTGGGATCAAAATTCCATAGTTAATAACTGTAAATTTCAGTGGTTCTTTGACTTGGAAGTAGTAATCCAAACAAACTTTTGTAATGATTTATAACAGAAACCCTCAGTAAAGATTCATGGAATTCTTGGCTTCTACATGTGAGAGTTGAGAATAAGATATTCTGTAGCAGACTACTTTTATCTCTAAATAACTACACAAAAGGGAAATATGTATATGTTGAAGGAAACAAGACAATTGAATTATTTGTTTTAAAAAAAAATAAAAAAAAACCACAATAGAATTTGTCCATGGGGTCCAGTTTTACTTCTATTTAAGGTCCTCTTACTGCACAGTGCTGGATGAATTCACATACTTGTTCAGGCTGCCATGGGGCTCATTGGCCCATGACAACTTACAGAGGCTGTGTGCTTGGATCTGGCTGCTACTTCTCATGTTAATATATATATTATGGTCTGCATATTCACCAGCAATTTAACTAATTTGGTGTAAAGGACAGATTTTTTTTGGAGGAGAGGAGTTGGTAGATTTTGATTGGTCACGTAAACCTGCAAAATAAATTAAATAATTTACAAAGGTCCAATGGTCATCACCACCTTCAGTGGTTTTGTAAGTAGTTCATGGTTTAATACTTCACAGAGGAGGGAAGATGTGCAAAAGCCTGTGGATCCATCACTTAATGGAGGAAATATTTTTGTATGTCCATAAGAGCCTTGACGGGCACAGCAGTCCCTGCACCTTTCACGGTTTCAGATTCACTGTTTGGGGAGATTATGTCAATGGGTACACACTCAGGACCCTCTGTAGCTGGCATGAATTTCATGGTCTGCCTTCACTTATCCCTGACCTGGCCACTCCAAGTCACTTTCGTTTACACCAGTCTCACACCTGAGCTTGTTACTTTCCTTTTTGGTCCGTCCCTAGGAATGGAGACACTTTTAGAGTCATTCAGGTCATTAAAGCTGTGGTTCTGCCACAGTGAGGCTTTCAAAAACATTTGAGTAAGCTTAGTAGCTTGATTTCAAATCAGAATTTTTAAACGAGTTGCTGAAAATCTTTGACAACTAGCCTCTTTAGCTGCTAAATACTCCTGAAAATCTGCTTCTACATGTGTATTTGCAGCTGTGCAAGTGCAACCAACTTCAAACCATCCTCCGCTATGCAACCCATATCTATATGCAACACAAGCATGGAAACAATGCAAAAATGCTAGAAGTAATAAGGAATTCTCCACTGAAACTTTGCAGCCTTGGATTTCTTCAGGGATTGCTCCAAAAGTTTAAACCATAACTCCCAGGTTTGTTAGGCAGCCAGGTTCCTGTCTCTGTGAAACCCCTCAGGCTGGCCCTGATCTCACAGAGCTACCCCACACAGTGCCCTGACTTAAAGGCACTGCTTCAGTAATGAAACAGCTGGCTACTTGCCGTTTTTTTGGTGTAAAAAGAAGGGAACCAGAAGAGTTTTCCAAACCTTTTTTTTAATTTTTTTTTTAATTTCCTTACAAAATTTCACAATTTTAATTTTTGGTTTATACTCCAAACTTTCAGCAACACAGAATTTGAGGCTCTAATCAGCTGTAAATGGAATATCTTGAGTGGATTATTTCAATATTTAATACTGAAAGTCACTTGAGTAATTGCCCAATCTGCAACAAAAACACTAATAAAAAAAGACATTTTGTAGTTTGCTCTTCCTATAGCCAGAAGATTCTCATCTGTTTCTTGTATTCTTATTTTGCCTAAGGCTTGGACCATTACATTTTCTTGGACACACTCCAGTGAAAAATTTTTGGTCTGTTTTTTCAGAAGCAGTAAACACTTAAATCTTCCATACCATTTAGTCTTCGGTGCCAATTGTCAAAAAGACAACATCTCTTGAATACAAATCCTGAGGAACCACAAAGTCAGATCAAAGTCTGTGCATGGAATAGGCATATTTTATCTCTGGTAAATATCTATGTTGAAATGACACTTCCATCTTTGAGATTTATATGCTCATAAAGTCAAGTGCAGTATTGTAGATCTTTACTTAATTGCTTTTTTGCAACTTGCTTTACTATAGGTCTTAAATCAGCCCAAAGACTGACTCATTTTTTTAATAAAGAGGTTACAGAGCTGTTTCCAGGCAAATCTGTTCTGGAAATCTGCACCTTTCTTCTTTATTTGTTTTACTGTCACTCAGAGAATGAAAATGTATATAAACGAGTCATCCATGAAATTCCATACATTGGTGTCATAACTCTGAGGCCTTTGAATCTTCGTATTTGAACAGTTCACAGCTCACACATCTGACTTGATTGAGCACAGATGTCTATGATATCACTAAGTTCTTTGGAAGACATGGTATATTATTGCAGTATTAGCATTGAATATGTTTCTGTTTAATATGTGCTCCTGAGACCAAATTCCCTGTGTCATCTGGGATGCTTTCTGCAGATAAGATCAAGTTAATGGAGTTCTGTTAACAGTTAAAGTCAGATTCAGCCCCCAAAACAGCAAATGAAATTAGTATAATTAGATAATTTGTTGTGCACGATAATAATTTACATGAATTCAAAAATAGATCAAACAAATTAATGGAAGAAGAAGCTATTCAAGGCTATTAACTATAAAGCTCAGGAAATCACCAATGGAGGTGAAAAAGTATGCTGCTATTCCTTCCCTGTTCATACACTGTTTCCTATAGAGCTGTTATTATCACTTACATAAACAGGAAAAATTAGATCATCTTTAGTCTGACTCATTACGGCTGTTTGTATGTTCTTATCCATATTTTGAACAAAGTAGCAGCAATTCATAGAAAACATTTTACTCATGTCAGTCAATTTATGGACCTTCCAGTCTAATGAAAACTACACAAGGCATCTCATGAAGGTGCAATTCTCAATATCACACACTTTCAATGCAACACAAGACTGATACCAAAATCAATAGTAAAAGTCCTTTGGATTTCAGTGAAGACTCAAGTCAATGTTGATAAATAATACCTAAGAAAAAAAAAATCAACCCCAAAATGTCACTACTAGAGAGATAATGTAAGTCCATAGCATCATACAATTTTCAAATTACAAAGAAATAATATTTCTTGCATTGGGTAAGCCTTTTAGATCTTCATCATCATTTTTGCTATATGAAAATACTCCACTGACAGCATTCATAGCTGTCATACACAACATTTAATCCACTGAAATTCAACTCTGTCCTGCTCCCAAGGTATTTGGAAGGTTGCTTGCTCACCACTATGAAAATTCAAATGTCAATACAAAAATCAGAGCTCACTCGCTCTTGTTTAAAGTTCTGTCACAGCTCTTCATATGTCGGCACTTCCCGAATTAACAACAAAAACAGATCGAGAGTTTCCTGTTAAAGTAACTAGTGAAGCACCCCTGAATTCTTCTCCCACCCTCTCCCTCTGCCACTATTATCTGAACAGATGTGGACTTTATTTTGCAGCAGCCATATTCCTTACCACATCCTGTGACTACAGTTTATAGTAAATTCCTTCTCTATCTCTCTAATGTCCCTTCTATTTTAATGCCATAGTCTCCTTGCAGAGAGAGAGTGGGTGTTGATTAAAGCAGTACAATCGATCATTTTTAGCCCCTGTACAATCCAGTAAATGCTGAGGTGGTCATACATTGTTTCAAAATACACCTTGACAAATGTATTTAAATAAAAGCATAGTTACTGCATATTTAAAAGATAAAAGGTTTGGTATATATATTATTTAATGTATAAAACCAACTGTAATTAGATTGCTGTTCTGTAGAATCTATAGAGCTTTCAAAGGTAATTAGTGTGCAGAAGTTTAATGATCCAGCTACAATTTATTTATGTTAACCAATCTCTCAGGCTTTTAAATTTGACATTCCTTGAAATCAGATCTTAAATGTCTCCTGAAACTCCTGCTAATCAGTCACAGTTCTTTAAAGTGGTGCAATTACATATCTGTGTTCATAAAACATAACAGTTCATTTCTCCTTCTCCTGACTAAAGAAGAGTCTCGAAATACAAATTCTAGTGCTCAATCACTAGAAGGGCAGGAAATAGAGCCCAGAATATCTTATCTTTAGAACTGATGATATTTAAAGGAATCTCGTGATTTTGGGATCTTGACTCATTCACGAATAGTTGGGATGAAGAAAATCACAGGTCTTTCTGTGTTTTGTATATTAATATCTATAAAATGAAGGTGTTATTTTAGTGTACGTCAGCATAATATATGTAATTCAGGCAGGTAATAGCTCTGAAGGTGTAAACATAGCTTAAACTAGGGAGCAGAATATCCATTTGTAGAGTTTGAAACCTGATTGCTAGTGCATGCCAAATATACGTGTGTTATTATTACTGCTCCCTGTTGATTACATTTACACAAGGATGCAAGTAGATGCTGTCACCACGTCTTTGTTTTGTAGTAGAGAAGAACACTATCTCATGTATATTCATTAAGTGCTTCTACTTCTTGTCCAGCCTAGACAAGGGAACAAAGGACGCTGCATTATGCATGGAAATATCTTGATGGGATTGGGAGGAGAATCTTTCTAAAACTTAAAAGTTACATATATGAGAGCGAAATTTCATCCTTATTTTTACTGTAAACCAGCTTTGAATTTTAATTCTAAACAAAAACAATGTAAATATGCTATTTACAAAATCATTTAACAGTGCTAAGAAAAATATAAGACAATACAATACAACCACATTCTGCCTCACTGAACCCTAGAGAGATTTCAGTAACATACTTACGAATCAGAATATCAAAACAGAACCTGGTTCTTTAATTTCTTTTAATGTTTTAGCACCACTCCATTCATAACCCTCAATATGAAATAACTTACATTCTTCATTGGTCTTGTTTCCTTAGATAAACACAAACAGATATGTCAGGAAAATAGACTAGTTCTATGGAAGAGACATTAAGAAGACACAAGTTACATCACCGCACTTAAGGTGGGCTTCAATGAACTTTAGCCTTTTTACCTACCCTCCAAACTGAACTTCAGGAGTTGGAGATCTCTTCTCTCTGAGGATTTACATCCAACACAAAGGTTATGAATCACAGTGCAAAGGTGCATTTCTCTCACCATTGACCACAGAGAAGACTGGGTGTCTTACTTTCTTACAGGTAAAGTTAATGAGATTAAACATTCGTTCTCTATATATACTACATGCAGATATATAAATACTTAAAAAAAAAAAACCACAAAAAAACAGACAAAGGTGTCCTCAGTCTACCATATGTAGTAGATATATCAGTCCACAGCAGATATCATCAATCTAGGGTTAACTAATTCTTCTTTCCCGTGCACTTTAATTCACTTTAGAAGTTCCACAGTTAAACGTTTTTTGTGGTTTATAGCTCAAAGCAGAGCTTGTTTCTCAGTGATAAACACAGATGTTTCTCATAAACAAAGTTACAGTAATTAAAATTTGAGTGCAGATCAGATTTTTCTATGAAGCTAGAAGCAATTCACAATAATGGGTTACATTCAAAAGTACTTCACTGTATTTTGAAGGGCTGCAGAGCCCCAGCCCAACACCTGCTGTTGATGCCTGCCCAGCTGGCTGATGGAGATCCATCACATGGAGCATGGGTTATCTGAAACTGCTCCTTCCAGCACAACAAGCTGCAGCTTTGGCTCATACGCAGCCTTGTGAGCTCACTACTTAGCTGAAGTTAGACTTGGAAGAATTGCTCATCAACTCTACCAAAGTTGAATGCTACTGCTTCTGTTTGAGATCCAAAGAAGTCTTGTGGGCTAAAAACTTAACTGCTTTTTCAAAATACATGTTAGCTAAATAAAAGTCATTATTTCACCCTGCAAATCTGTCCTGTTTATATGCTCAGAAAGCCAATTCCACAACATTACTGCTCCTACTTCTCCAATCTCACATTCTTCATGGAAAACAGACACTGGCTGCCGCTTCCTCACACAAGCACAACTTTCAGGCTTAAATATCAAGAACTTAATACACCCTTTCAAGAGGTCTGATGACAGGGATACCTTGGGTTTTATCATTCACCTACTTACAGTAATTGCAGAAAAAAGACCTGCAGGTTTCACAATGTTTACAAATCTATTCACCTTCTCTTTAGGTAATGCAAGAAACTAAGTATAACACTAAACACCTGACATTACTTCCTTGTGTTATCTTCTTATTTGGTTGAGCAGGCTTTGGGTTTAGGTACAAATTCAATAAGGATCTTCTCTCTTTCATGCATCCTGCTTATGGACTGTAGTTGTATGGTAAGTTGTTTTTCATATTGGTTTCTCCACAATTACACTGTACTATTCTGTTCAGCTATAATAGTGGTTGACAACTCATCCTCTGTTACATTAAAACTTCTCACCATAGGTTGTTTTTTAAAAAATTACTTTTGATCTGATTTAGAGAGAGGACTTGGGACCTCAAGGAATAGGTTAAGTTCTGTATATCACAGAAAGCACAGAGCACAGGGAAAATACCTAAACACCTGTACTGAGCTTGGCAGGGATGGAGTTAACTTTCTTTGTAGCAGCCCATATGGTGCTGTGTTTTTGGATTTGTAGCCAAAACAGTTTTGATAAAGCACCACTGTTTTACCTGTTATTGATCAGTGCTTGCACAGTGTCAAAACCTTCTCTATTTCCTATTCTACCCCATTAGCAAGTAGGCTATCGCTGGATAAGAGGCTGGAAGGAGACACAGCTTGAACAGCTAACTCAAATTGGCCAAAGGGATATTACACACCATATAACATCATGTTCAGCAACAAAACTGGGAGGGGGTGAGGTGTGTAGTTATTCCAAGGTAGCCATTGCTCAGAGACTGGCTGGGCATTGGTCAGCTGGTGGAAGGTAGCAAGTGACTACCTTTACATTATTTGGGGTTTTTTTGTTTTGTTTTGTCTTTGTTCACTTATTAAAATGTCTGTATGTTGATCCATTATTTTTGTTGCTTTTGGCCTTCCAATTTACTTCCCCAACCCACTGCATGGGAGTGAGTAAAAAACTGGATGGGAGCTTAGCTGCCAGCCAGGTTCATCCCACCACAACGCTAAAAAAAATATTTAAGACTCACTCACCCTCAATGTTTTATTTTATGTCAAATTTTGTAGATGCTTGTCCATTTTCCTACCTGTGCCAAAAAGGGTGCAAAAGGATTTTACTGTCTTGGGTTCTACAGTGAACTTGAAAGTTTGCTCTTCTGTTGCCTAAACCTACCTGGGCATCAAGCCCCATCTGCACACACTACATTAAAAAAATTGGAATTAAGTGCTGAAACTGTTTACTCAAGTTTCACAAAATTCCCCCCCCCCCCCAAGTACATTAACATCTATGTATATTGAAGACATTGCCATACTATGATATGTGTACAGTAGGCTATCATTTTCATAGAATCATAGAATCACAGAATGGTTTGGGTTGGAAGGGACCTTAAAGATCATCAAGCTTCAACTCCCCTGCCATGGGCAGGGACACACACCCTCCACTAGACCAGGTTGCTCAAAACCTCATCCAGCCTGGCCTTGAACACCTCCAGGGATGGGGCATCCACAACCTCCCTGGGCAACCTGTTCCAGTGTCTCACCACCCTCATAGTGAAAAATTTCTTCCTAATATCTAGTCTAAATTTACGCTCTTTTAGCTTATACCTGTTACCCCTTGTTCTCTCACTACACTCCCTGATAAAGATTTTCTATTTTATTTCTGCATAAATAATTGCTGATTATGACATTTCAGCCATTATGCTATGTAGTTAACCATAAAGTTGAATTATAAAATTACCAGCTGGCTGAACACTAATGTCACTATAGTAACCTTTTTATTACAAATCATATTATTGTAGAAAACAAGGTGTATGGAAAATTTTCCATTAGCTTACATTAAGATTACAGTTGTAATAAGCCTACAGTTCTCCAAATATGCATCTGAAAAAAACCTTCATTTCTAACACCATTGTGATTTACCCCAGCAGACAGCTGAACCCCGCACAGCTGTTCACTCACTCCTTGTCCCTCCCACCCCCCTCACAGTGGAATGAGGGAGAATTGGAAAAATGGTAAAAGTCACAGGTTGATATTAAGATACTTTAACAGGCTAGAAAAGGAAGGGAAAATAATAATACAGATGAAGGAATATATAAAACAAGTGATGCATAATGAAATTGCTCACCACATGGTGACCGATCCCCAGCCAGCCCCCAAGCAGCCGTGCTGCCTCTCTGTCAGTGCCCCCCCCAGTTTGATTGTTCATCATGTTGGCATATGGTATGGAATATCCCTATCCCTTTGGGCAGCTTAGGGTCAGTGGTCCTGGCTGTGTCCCCTCTCAGCTTCTTGTGCACCTCCTGCCTCCTCACTGGAAGGGCAGTATGGGAAGCAGAAAAGCCCTCAACTTAGTGTAAGCACTGCTCAGCAACAACTAAAACATCAGTGTGTAATCAACACTATTCTCATTCCAGAGACAACACACAGTATCATACTAGCTACGAGGAAGAAAATTAACTCTACCCCAGCTGAAATCAGGACATATCTTAAGCTGTATTTTTTTAAAGAACTCTTGACATACAGGCTGATACTTACAGGCCAGTGACTCATCAGAGTAACAGAATCCCTGGTCTTGGTGCGTGGTCCACATGGCACAGCGAGGATGCACATGGGAGAGGTGTCTGGTGGCTCAGTCCTTTGCACAGATTAAAAACCTGGGAAGTATTCAAGGCCAGGTTGGATGAGGCTTTGAGCAACGTGATCTCGTAGAAGGTGTGCCTGCCCATGCGGGGGGATTGGAACTCGATCATCTTTAAGGTTTCCCAACTCAAACCATTCTGTGATTCTATGATTTTTGCACATTTAGCTTGAAAAGTTGGTATCTCTCCCTGAAATTTGCAGTGGTGCGAGCCGTCCACTAGAGCCTGACCTCTTACTAGGTGGACATATTACTGCTGTTAGAGTGGTTTAAACATGTGTGGGTTTCTTTCACAGGGTGTCCAGATATTGCAATTAGCAGTTGATCTTTGCAACACAGTGGCTGTGCTCAAGGTAGCTGTCATAACTAGCACTAAAGCCAGGTTAAAGATTCTGCAAGAAAATAGCCAAAATTAGCCAAAAATCCAAAATTATTTCTAAGCTACCATTAACAAGACTATGAGGACATTCTTAGAGTAGAATTAACTTCCTGAAATAAACTTTGCATTCTTTAGCAATTTGAGGTCAGTTATAGCAATAAGAAAACAGCACTGGAGCTATCACGAGTATCCCTGAAGGGAAATCTCCAAACAAGTTGAACTTTTAAACTGCTAAGCATTACTAGCAAATAAAATTGTCTAATTTTGCCCAGATGGAATACAGCTATGCAATTGTGTCTTTTGTTAATACTGTTTGCTAAGGTTTTGTGGGGTTTTTTTTCCTGTGTAGCATATAACATTAATCGTATTTTCTGTAATAGGTTGTTTTAAACTTTACTCTCAATTAAAGACCTAGAGAAGATGGTTTAAAAAAAAAAAAAAATGCTCCCAGGACTTGAAAAATGGGGCCTTGTAAAATCGTGAGTAAATCAGATGGATCTGACTGATATGTGCAGGAAAACCAAAAGCTCAAGAATGCCTCAGTACTGCCACAGGGTGCTTAGGATCAGATTTATTTATTAACTATCAACAATGAAATCTTCGCCTCAGCAAGAAGCTGGACTACAGTATACATTTTGAACATCCAAAAACCAGTTTGCTTGGAGGTCCCAAACCAGAGCAGAATGAATCTGAAGGAGGGTTGGGGTTTTTTTACTGCTGTCAGAGAGTGGGGTAGAGGCAGAAAGGCCAGCCTTACACCATGGCAGTCTGCAGCTGCTGCAAGCCCCAGTGAAATGAGGCCCCTTGATGCCACCTTTGCATCATGACGTAGCATGTGGCTTCATTTATTCACTAGGAGGCCTGTGCTCATAATACAAAGATTAATGCATGGAAGAATTTCCTAAAAGCAGAAAGATATTCCAAACATGAACCCATTTCAAACAAAGAAACTGCAGATTAAACTACTGAAAAGATACGTGGTCAAATGACACTTTAATGCAGAAAGGCCTGTGCTGGTCCAGCAAAATCACGGAAAATCAGAATGAAATGTAAATGACTTTTTAAGTATGAAACCCATCATCCTCTGATTGCATGATACATGGAATTTAGATGTCAAACTCAGGACATCCTCCATTCCTCTTAGCTTAAGCTCTGTGGGGGAAAAAAATTAAAAAATAAAAGAGAGAAAAGAAAAGAAAAAAAAAAAGAGGAGACTGATAGTTAAGTCTATTTTGGTCAATATGCCCATCAGGGTTTAATTAGACCAAACTGCTATATGACTTCAGCACTGCTTTTCTGCTTTCTTTCCTCCCAGCTGTCCAGTGCCAGGCTCCCTGTTCTTATACAGTGCCTCTGCAGTGTCATTCCTCCTTTCCTTTCTGTAGCACCCAGTGCTTCCTTTCTTCCTCAGATGCTCTGCTGTCAGTGACTGGAACCCTTTAGGAACTTGTCCCTTCAAGCATGTCATCTGCTTACTACCATTTTGCAAAAAAAGCACATGACTGCCAGTTTATCTTCATCACTATTCTTACTACTGCTTTTTGTGAGCTTTTGTAGTGTTCCTATACCTAAGTACCATTAGTTAAACAAGATGAGCATAAGAAATGCACAATAAATTAATAGAAGAACTGAATGCCATTTGCAGACAAGAGCGAGCCAAGACAAGGCACCCATTACACTACCTTTCTTTAAAAGAGGGTTTAAATGAGCAAGGTTTGACTCTAAGGAAAGGAAGATTACAGAAACAAATTGTGAAATATAACTCTTCTAAGTAATCAAAATATTTTCAGGCTTTAATCAATTCACTTTCCCATGGAGACATAAATGTCACTGTCCCTTTTTCCTATATCTCATTTTATGTTAGTTATCCTCAAACACCCAAAGACTGAATTCCTATAAGATCACAACGTCAACCTAATGTGAGGATTTGGCTTATGCTTTTAAGCCAGAGTTACGGAGAGCATTTTGCATTTTTTGTTTACAGACCTTGTGAGCAATGAGTGCATCAGGAACAGTTTTGGTACTTGCAAAGCAGGTACCTTACTCTCTCCATATGCTTCCAAAGCTTTTATCATGTCATTGCTAATTCATTAACTTCTAGTAAGTGATTCTTCCTAGTTTGCCTGACCAAGGTAACTTTAAATTGAAAGTTAACTTGCATAACAGTACTGAATTTAGGAACACTAGCAGAAGGTGTGTGTGCATGTCATTACCTAGCATGCCCTTTCGGCTGCCATTTTCCAGTTATGCTCATGTTGTCAAAGAAAGCTGAAAAACATACTTGTAAAAATATGTGCAGAATTAAAAAGAAAAAAAAAAGATATGAAGTCTAAAAATTGCCAGCTAATTCAAACTTATAAAAAAAATCATTACACTGGTACAGAGAGCTACCTCCAAAAATAACACTTTGTGTGACAGATATACGTGCGGGACAGAAAACTGGGCAAGAGCTGAGTCTAAATGCTTAATGCATCCCAACTTGTCAGGTAACACATGGCAGCTCTACAGGCCATTCAGAGTCTTCTGTCTTGTGCTTGAGATGCATTTCCTCACACTCCTCTTTTTATGGACAAAATGACCTTGTCCTACTCTCAGTCTTTTCCACTACCATAAACAGATAACTTCAGTTTTCCATTCTATTTTAACAACATTCAGGTCAGATCTTTCTGACCATTGCAATGGGATATATGAAAAACAACCTACTAGTTCAGTCTGGTTCTGTCCTGCAGCTCTTTGATGTAGTAACCAGAGCTGACAAATTTTCATGGACAGAATATCCATCATAGTTCTTGGTATTCCACTACTGACATGACACCTGCAATTGTTTTCCTAGAAAACTATGATAGCCATCTGGAATAATAAAGGAAATGAACATAAAGTACTTCAGATGGAATAAAGATATATTTTTAATTACCCGTTTTTAACTGGAAAGCATGGGAGGGTTTAATAGTTTTTCTGTTGAAAAGGTAGCAATGGGGGGGGGGGGGGGGGNGGGGGGGGGGGGGTTAACTGTTTCCTTCCCCCTACAGCTTTAGCTAGCATTGTAAGTCTAGCATGAAAATTTATAGTTTGTAATATTTACTCCCAATGATTTGCTTAAAATACACTTATCTCATTTTTAAAGGTTGCTAAAGATTGTCCTGATAGAAAAAAATATACTGAATAATAGCTCTCTAACTTACATTTTTAAAAATGCCATTGATTTATTACAATCCTATAGTCAAAATATTGTGTCATTCATTGCACAGGTCTTCAAACTCTGCAGTGATCATTACACAAATCTGCAAAATGTATAAAGAAATAAATTGTCATTATTAAAGAATATCTTATTTCTAGCTGTATAATTTGCCATTTTATTGTAGCAAATCATACTGAATTGTTTGTGGTGTCTGAATTTTTTTGGTCAATACCATTTTTTATCTAAGTAATTGTTAGGGTTTTGATTAACAGGCTGAATGAAGTGCTTTCATTTGCCTTGGAAAACTTCACATTTATTTAAAAACTAGAGAACAAGAAAGTTTTTTGTTAAATCACTAAAATATTTTACATTCTTGTGACAACACTTCTAAATTTGTAGTTTTTCAATGTTTTATTTCAGTACAACTTGACAGTGATCACTCATATTTCTGATATATCATACTGATGCAATTGTTGCCTTATTGAGTATTTATCCAATAAATTGAGTTCAAATTCTGAGCAGCTCACTTGAATTGGAAGCATGAAGGTTTATGTCTGATTCATAAACAGAATATTTTCAGGTCCTCTAGGACAAAAAGCAAGACTTTTGCATCATGATGATGATTCTGATCATCTCATTTATAGTGTTTTAGAAAAACAAACAAAACAAGCTGTATCTCAAATAAATGTAACAATATAAAATTTATATATCTGTCATATAATACACAGTACCCTGAAAATGAGAAGACTTGGTTTCTGCTTCAGTTTTTTGCATCTAAGCCCTGTCTGCAAGAGGGACTTAGAAGGTTTGGGAGGTTCAAATCAAACATTAGGATAAAAATTTTCATTCATCTGAATGAAATGTGCAGCACTGGAAGAGGATAACTGAAGAAACTGAGAAATCTCTAGTACTAGCGATTTTCAAGATTTGATTAGACAAAGCTATGGATAACATCATGGACTGCTGGTGCTAGATTTGTGGTAGGTTGGACTAGATGACCTCCAAGTTTTACTTCCAACTAACTCCATAATTAATTGATTTCAGCAAGAAAAGCTGCTCTTGCTCAAATACATGTCTGACAGCATACACTGATTTTCATGAAGATGCAATATACAGTGACCATGGGCATTTTGTAGAACAATGTCCTTCCTCAAAATCCTGACTGACCCTAGGCTTTTAATACCCAGTTCAGCTGATATAGATTCAAATAAGAACAATATTGTTGTTTGCCATTCAGTTAGATGAAATACCACACATGAATACTAATAACTTATAACTATTTTGCACTCCTTTTTGTATTCTACTCAAATACTTAAGTTGAATGAGATTTTTATACTCTTGGCTAATGAATCTGATTACAAATCCAAGTATACAATACATATATGGCTAAGACACCAACAACATCTGATTAGATCATTAATGTGAAAAAAGACAATAACAAGGCATTTCAAAACCAATTACAAAGCACTGCAATAATACAGCCCTGAGATCAATTACAGGGTTTAAAATATAAGGAATTCAACACTATTTTACTGAAGAGACAGGGAAAAAAAAAGTGAAACTCATCATAACAGAGCTTCGTTTTGAAACACATGCTTGCTTCCAGTTTCTTATACAACACAGATTCAGGAAATTATTTTATGACCTAATTTCCCCTGACAGCGTTTGCTCTGAGGCTGAGCAGTAAGGAGCTCTGCAGTGCCCCATGCCTTGCTGATTGCAGCCCTGGTGCTCTGCAACTAATGGGGCCCAGATGGGGCCTAGAACAAACAAAATGAGCTGGGTGGGAAGGGACTGATTTATAATCGTACTCATTCTCCAACCCCTCTGAAATAAACAACCTAAAAAAAGCAAATCCACTCAGCTGCCAGAGGAATCTCTAGCCTCCATGACATGTGCATACTCTTAGAGGTCTCAAAATGGAATAAAAAAATTAGACCATCGCATGCGTTCTTCCTGACAGGGCAGGCTAGTCTGTACTATAAATGCTGTACCTTTTGTGGAGTCATTGCCTTGGAGGAACATCTGGCCTAAGAGGGATAGTAAAGAGTTGGGTAAGCTATGTGTGATATTTCAACCAAATGGTGGGTATTTCTATGTGTATGGTAGAGCTTAGGCTCTTCAAGGACTATTGCATCTGAAAAATCTAGTATAGCAGAAGGTCAGCCTGCTTGTGTGTGCCTGCTCATACAAATGCTCTACGTAAATATTTCATTCTAGGTATATGATGAGTTACTAGATAATACATAAAATGAAGTATGTCCCCTTCAAAATAAATTGAGTCTAGAGAAATAATTTTTTTGTTTATGCGTGAAACCTCTCACATATCATTGTTGTCCTTTACACAACTGCTTTCTTTTTACACAAAAAGCAAATACATTTTTGTCACTGGTGAATAAGACTCTTGTGTAAGTCAATTTTTGTAGGGTATGTTTCTTCATTGCTCTTCTTTGTGTTTGTTGTGAAGTCTAGCAGTGATCCAAGAGCAATCTCATGCAGATAAAATTGTTTTACGAGGTAACAATACAGCATGATTGCTTTATTACCCTTCCACCTACAAATGAGAATATAAAATTAAATGACAATTTAAGACTGGGCAGGATGATACATAAAGAAGGACAGCGAGCTGTCTTGAGAAAAATTATAAAGATATTGTCATACTTCCTGTCACCCCTTGATTAATCATAGTAAATATTGATCTTCAGTCATATTTCCAAGTTTTCAAAAAACAGCAATTACTTTAGCCTCAAAAGCAGGACTCTGAAAATGCTGTCATCAGGCCTGCTGTCTGCAGTATGTGGGAAAACACGTTTCTGATGCTGCTGAAGCTGGTCATGAGGCAAGATGGCTCTGATTTCACCAAAATAATGCCATGTGGTGCTTAGGCAGTGATGGCTGTGAACAGTTCTAGGCTCAAACCAGGTTTTTAATTGCTTGCAGAAGCTGCTGACATGTTAGACAAGAAGTGCTCATGAATGCGCACTGGACTGTCAGTTTCAATGTGTTAGCAGTTTATCTTTCATGCACAACATAATCTCATGTCGTTATGTACTTTTGTGTACTGCATTCATGCCGTTTTGTTCAACTTCTTAATATACCCGTGAGTCTTTTCAACAAACAGCAAGAACCAACCATGGTTTCATGCACGTTCTCTTGGGAAAATGAACTCCCTGCTTAGCAAATGCAAGATTTTGGAGGAGTGTGGTACCTCACAGTCCAGGAAGTCTGTCTCTGAGCATTACTAGAACAGACAAGAGAGATGAAGGAAAAGTCCTTTGTAAGCTTAATAAACAAACTAATAATTTCACATTTTAAAAATAATTATCTGCTGGTTGAGGAGTTTTTTAATAATGTTCCAGCAAAAAAAATGTAAAGATACCCCAAGGGTATTCATATTGCCCTTCTGTGAAAGTGGAATGACTGGTAACATAAGACCAAATCCAGTGCAGGGAAGAAAGGAAGGGAAGACACAGGTTCCCTAAAAATCTCTCTAGTTCCCCAAAAATCATCCAGTTGAGGGTAGCATCTCACATGGCTATATGCATAAAACACCAGTAATAATTTTGTAACTCTAACTGTGCATTCTTGTCACTAAACTAGTATATGAAATATTAGGGTTTGTATTTCCCCCCTTAGAGAAGGGGGAGATGCTCTCTAAAAGAAAAAGCCTCACTGAAGATAAGCTCTGCACCACTGTTTCCCATCTAAGATGCTACTAACCTCCCCAGCCTGAGGCTGCTGACATGAAAAGCAGGACCTGAGCCAGCAATGTGGTCAGGTGGCTGCTGCAGAGCCTGAGGAGTGACAGGAGTGACGTGGGGACCGGAGAGGGAAAGGGGTTGTATGTGAGGCTGGGAGGGGGCAGAAAGGCACAGCAGTGAGGTCCCCCTACCCTGGGAAGCAAAGTGTTTCGGCCTGAAGTGTGTATTGATTTATGTGGTGCTTAGGGACGTGGTTTGGTGGTGGACTTGGCAGTGTAAGGTTAACGGTTGGACTCAATGATCTTAAGGGTCTTTTCCAACCTAAATGATTCAATGAACAAAATAGTTAAAAGCAGATGTGTACCTCTTACAAAAGAACAGTGTAACATGTTGCATTTCTATTGACCTCTTTTTTCCTTTGAGATACCCTGCGACAGAAAATGGCAGCTGCCCTCTAAATTCAAGGATGACAAATTAATATCACTGCAGGAGCATCAGGGTTTTCCAGCATGTGTCCCATTCCATGGGGGATCTTTGATAATTTTTAATTTACATTGACTACTTTGAAAATGAAGCCAGCTAGAGGGTCTGATGGCTTCTCTTTGCCCTTCCACATGGAAGGCCAGCAGCAGGCAGTGTAACATTTCATTTTGCCCTGAGTTGGTTTTGTTTGTGGCATAAATGTGAAACAATATTATTAAGGATGAGTGACCTATCATGACACTGCTCATCAAAACATTTTCACACTCTGCGGGCTATAAATCTATTGATGTTCCTGAGCTTCGTGAATGATTGCTGTGAAAGTGAAGAATGTCCACATAATTTTATTTGACATGTAAACTGCACTATGTGTTCCAAATCTGTCATCACAGCACTGAAATCCATCCTTGACACTAATTTGTACAAACGGCAGGCCACTCAAGAAGGAGTTTTTTTTTTTCCCTCTGGAAAGCAGTGCAGTTTGGTTTTATAGGAGACAAATCGTTGAAGGGCACTTTGCCAGTCATTAAGCTACGTCTGTCAGATAGATGTTTCCCATGTAAATTAAACTCTCTCCACTGTGTAGTTTTTACTCCTGGAAGTGCTTTCTTTAAATATAAATGAATGCAAACAGAGATCACATTTCCTTAAAATGGAGAAGAATAAGCTCGTGAAGATTGATGGGGAGGTGAGCTGGCTTTCAAGAATTGTGACATTTCAGACAGACTTTTTCAAAGCATAAATGGTGGCTTTTTTTGTTTTTCTTTTAATAGAGTTTTGGAGTAAAAATGCATTGCTCTGTTCATGGTATTCAGAAATAAGTACTTAAACACAAAGCCAAACTGAAACCTAAATACCTTTTGTATTTTTTTTTAAACATAACCCATGTCATGATTCATTTCCTTAGAAAGGGAGCCTAGTGAAAATTAATGCCTTACACGTAGAATACAACAAAGAAAACACTGTACCTTAAATAATTTTGGTGCACTGAATAATTCCAGGGATGCCAAGCATTCTACACTCTCACTGATTTCAAAATCTCACAGCATCAGGCTTTGAGTATTTTCAAATGGGTCCTAAGCTATCCAGTGGTCTCATGTCTCACCCAACTCACTTGTAAACCATATTAGTGCCAAGGATACCAAAATCTGAGTTCCTGTAAGATTTTTGTTCCAAAACGGAAAGAAATTTCTTTTGTGTCAGGCTTTTGAGTAGCAGTTCCCACAACCTTGACCATGAAAACAGTTGGAAAATCTGATTTCCATAATTCCAATATCTTTAACTCAGTCACCAGACACACAAGGTGAGTTAATACAGTGAGCACCTCAGCACCGACTCAGCCCTTAAATCTATTTTACTGTAATTATATAGTGACTCTGGACTGAAATAATAATAAGCAAAATTTTTAATCTTGCTTCCTGACACAAACACACATACTTTAGGCTCCAGAATATCAAACCTTTGTCCCTAATATAAATTAAAAGGCAAGCTGTCACACCTAGCTCCTTTCATTTTGTTCATAGAGGTGTTGCATAGCTCAGTTATATGCGCAATTATCTTTTAATTCTGAATTAAGATCACCCTTCATTAGCTGTGAAGCTGGGATGTTATTGAGACTGCCATACAAGAAAAGTAACTTATTTTATCAAGGGCTGTGCCTGTTGTTCAGTTCTTCCAGGGTGACAAGGATAACAACAGGCACAGTCACCAGAAATCCTGAATCTCTCACTCCTTGAAAACTGCTTGAGTGCTTCCTCGGTTTCTTGCAAAATCTTCTGCTTGTCGTCATGCTCTTACACCACAAAGTCAATAAGAAAAAGTTTTGAAAAGCAGGCAGTGTTGTTTCATCTTCAAAGACTTAGAAGGCTCTTTAAAACAAACAAACAAACAAAAAACAACAAACAACAAACTCAAAACCTCATTATGGGAGACTGGACTCCTACTGACACAATGGGTCTGCTTAGGTCAAACTTGAAGGGTCTGTGCTTGACTGACAAAACCAAGTAATAGTAAAATTACATATTAATTGTGTTTGTGTGCAGTTCTGCAAGTTGCATGGTAGTTACCTGTATTGAGGCTGAATCCCAACATCTCCTCTCTTCTTTCTGGTTCATAACTTCCCTAAACAAATTCCTTTTTGACCTAATTTTCTAAACATGTGTCAGTCCAAGGATACTTAGAAGGCAGAAAGACAATTACTTTAAAAATCCCCAGGCACTGCATTCTTCTTCTGTTTACAAGAAATTGTTGAGGGATGTTATAAGTGACTGCTGCCTTTCAAAGCACCTGAGTCTGGGAGCCACCTCCTGCCCAGAGACCTGGGATCTCTGCCCAGACTGAGGGATGTGGCTGCTGCTTTCCCCTTTGAAGTTCAACCAACAGTAAAGGTGAGCCTGTATCCCAGAGACACAGACAGAGACACCTTCCAGAGTCACAAGCACATTTCACAGATCCCCTGAATACTGGCACAGCCTCTCTGCCCGCTTCGTGGCCCTGTCCAGACCTAGAGCCTCTTGCTCACCAGTGGGTCCAGTATGGAGTTTGCTGCAATTGACACATGCACACACTGTGCACCCACAGTTTGGAGCAGATACGGACTCTCACCCTCAAAGCAGACGGCACCAGGCACATGGGCTGTGGCCACAGCCCTGTTCTAGCTACCAGCATGGACCCTATCAATCGCCTCATTCACCTGGTCCCCCCATAGTAGGTTTTTGGGACGCACACTGTTTCTTGCCCTAGGGGCTGCAGTCAAGTCCCTTACCTGCTCTGGCTGGTGTTCCTGAGACCCCTCAGGTTCCAGCTGCTGACACCACCAGTCTGGGACACCTGCAGCCCTGTCTGACTCTAGTGTCTAGCCCCAAAACTGCTCAGATCCTCCAAGCAGCAGGCACCTGGCCCCTACAGTGTTCATACCTGTAAGGGACAGTGAGCGTGGAGGTGCAGGGAGAGCTACCACAGGATTTAAGGAGAAGACAGGCCAGTCTGGGGGCATCAGGCATGGGGCTGGGTCAGACAAGCCTGCTGACCTGCCACGGTCTGCACATAGCCAGACATCTTATACACAGCCCTGTCCACCTCCTACCCCTTTGCTCCTCCCCATCCCCTACACGTTCCATCATAAGTTTTGCATAGTCCCACTGACACCCCATGCGCCCCAAATATCTGGGACACCCCACTTGGCCTGCAAAGCCTGCAGTTTCTCGATGGTCCATCAGACAGTGTGACTGAAGAGGTTTTCGTCTTCCCACTGTCTCTATTATCTGTTTTACAGGTTTGTGTCTCTGCTCATTAATTCCCCCTTTACTTGTTATGCCCTTTTTTACTGAAAAGGCTCTTGCGGCCCTCCGGCAGGTGCAGGAGAAGCTGGGAAGGAGCACAGCCCCAATTACTAGCCTAGGATTTGACCTTAGGTTTAGGACTGAGACTCAAATTGGCCAATGGTATATTCCATGTCATGCACGTTATGCCTAGCAGATACATGAGCATCTGTCCAGAAGCACTCTCTCTTGCTCAGGGTTTTCTCCCTCTGGGTTGCTCCTCTCTCAGGGTTGTCTCACTCTCTCAGACACTCATGTTCTTATCTCTGTTCTGGGATCGCAGTTTCAGGACTCCCCCTGCTCTGGGATCATTAGCTGAGAATGGGCTGAGCCTTGGTCATGGGGTGATGAGCGGTATCACTGTGCATCACTCATTTGTGTATTTGTATGTACATTACTATTATCATTATCAGTATTATTGTAGTTAGTTATTAATTTGTTCTTATCTCAACCCACAAGTCTCTTTGCCCTTTTAATTACCTCGCTCATTCCCGGGAGGGGGGAGAGTGAACAACCAGCTGTTGTGGTATTTTGCTGCTAGCCAGGGGTAAAACCATAACATTCACCCCTTGGCTCAGGCTGGGCTGCAGCTGCCTGGGAGGGCAACGTCCTGCCCCAACAGGATGGGTGCAAGGGGAGCAGAGGGAAGGAAGTGGCTTGCAGAGGTCACAAGGAGCAAAGCCCTCAGAAGCAGAACTTGCTCTACTCTGTCCTTGCCAAAGGCTCCTCTCTGCTGCTGCAGCTGCTGCAGATGTGAAGGGAGCCGGGACTGGGAGCCCGAACACGGGGCTCGGCCACATTTTCTCCCTGGGAGAAATGATCTGCTTTGTCTTTGCTTTGTATTTACTTTTCCTTCTTGTTAGAGACAGTAGGAATACAACCACTAACAGATATGCCTCCAGAACTCTTCTGATGAATGGATTTCTGCTTTAGTATCAGACTGGGAAGTGAAAAGTCTCTGGGTGCAATGCAGGTACAGAATTATCCAACAGAGGCTGCAGTAGGACAAGTGTGTGTGTGCTACCTGCACACACAGATGAAAGCAACTTCTCACCAAAGGCTCCTCCTGCTGCTGCTGCAGCTGTTGGTGCCATGGAGGGAGCAGGGAGCCCAGAGCTCAGCTGGCTGTGGAGCTTCCCGTGCAAGCCAGAGATGCCCTTATGCCACTCCCACTGCTCTTTCTGGGGAAGTTTCGGGAAACACTATCCTGATGGAGGAGTTTGTGCTTTGCGTGTTGCAGGGAACAGAGACCCAGGGCAAAGTCTGTGGCTGGATGGGTGGAGTGTTGCTGCAGGGCTCTGGTGCCTGTGACAGCAGAGAGGACAAGTCACAGAGGGGTGCCACCAGAAGCACCAGCCAGCATTGCTGCTGCTGCAGTACAGCTTGGGCCAGTGGTGAGTGAGGAAGGCTGGGGAAGTCTGAGCTGGATGAGGGCCAGGGCAGAAGCACTGATCCCCTTCATGCCCTCCTCCAGGCCATGGCTGTGGGTATCACCCACGTCCTGACTGTGTTGAGCATCGTGCAGTTCACACTGAGGGTGGATGAGCAGAGAGACGCCACCATGCAAGATCTCATGCAGCAGCATGAGGAGCAGCAGAGGCAGGAGAAGACTTGGGTGATGGAGGAGATGGAACAGAGCCAGGAGCCACATGGGCTTGCCCAGGAGATCATGGTCCTTGCTGTCTGCCAGCACTGGTGGCTGTGGGCCTCTGCTGAAACCCTGCTTGTGCTCTTTCAGCTCTACTGGCTGCTCAGGCAAAGGAACACTGACTCTGATAGCAGCAGCTTGCAGAGAAGCTCCAGCAGTGAGGAGGAGGAGGAGACGAAGGAGAAAGAGGACAAGTGGCAGACCCAAGCATGCTGCAATGACATGCCAGATCAGGTCAGTTCTTCAGATGAGCTTATTGAGTGGCTGGTGCAGGACATGCAGAAGAAGATGATGGAGGAGATGATGAGGACATTCTTTCCATGTTCCAAGCCCTTCCCAGAAACAACTTTCTGACAGGGTTACATCCAGTCATGGGAGCGGGCAGCACCCACAAAGACTTGAGTGCCCACATGGACAACATCATCAACTGCCTGCCACTCGTGCCCCTGAGACCTCCCCTCGGGCACTTCTTCCACTGGAGGTGGGCAGCGTGGGCAAGATGCCAGTGAGGTGGCACTCCTGCATCTGTGTGCACCTGGCCTGCGTGTGCAAGACAGAGCACCTTTGATTCCTCATTTGTATATTTGTACATACTACAATTATCATTATCATTACTATTATTTCCAGTATTATTGTAGTTCAGTTATTAAATTGTTCTTATCTCAACCCACAAGTCTCTTTTCCCTTTAATTCACTCCTCCATTCCTGGGAGTGGGGAAAGTGTGACCAGTTTTTGTGGTGTTTTGCTGCTAGCTAGGGTCAATACCACATTTGTTATCATTACTGTTGTTTAATAAATTCTAGAGTTTATTCTTTTTAGGTCATAAAAATCAGTGTTTTTCTTATCTGTAACTTTAGCCAAAAGAATCCCACTGCTGCTACTGCAGAGCTATTTCCAAGTGTCAGGCAACAAGCTCATTCTTTGTATATGAGCCACACAGAGAAATAGAAGTGATTGCCTTGAAATCCTTGAGCCTTCTAATGCAAAACCAGCAAATGTCTTCTGCCAGACAACAAATGCCATGTCTCTCCTCCATCTTTTAGGAACCTCAGAGCTCCAGAGTTTCTTGCAAGAGCCAGACACAGGACTCCAGACCAAAATAATTAAACTTCTCAGAGATCCCCCTGACCCTAGACTTCTAAGAATTAAAAAGAAAGTCTTGACAAACTTCCATCCAGCTGCTACAAGGATGTCTTATTCTGCAATTCAATAGAGACATTTTTTGGTAAACAGCAGCATTTAGAGACTGAGCAGAAAAGTAGCAGTATGCTACAAATAAAGACAGCTTACGCTCTATCAGTTCCTCTTCATGTCTGCCAAAGACAGCTCACTTTCTGATACACCTTTCCAGAGAAAGGCCCAGCAGCTGAATAAGTCTGCAGAAGGTGTTTCTCCATTCAGACTGCAGCCCCAACAGTTTCTTCATTTGTTTATGTTAGACCTTTCTTTATTTCTTTTATCAGGAATGCCCCATAAAGTTCTGCTAAACAGGACTCATAGCCTGGTACACTCTGCTTCTCATGGGCAGACTGGCAGGTAGGTCACAGGCTTTG
The DNA here is from genome assembly GCA_013400615.1 of Syrrhaptes paradoxus. Lineage (NCBI taxonomy): Eukaryota > Metazoa > Chordata > Aves > Pterocliformes > Pteroclidae > Syrrhaptes > Syrrhaptes paradoxus. The sequence continues at coordinate 111,045 of VZTO01022709.1, forward strand.
GAACAGATGATTGAAAGCTGGAGGTGCAGCAACCCATTCTAAGCCTTTTCAGTCCTGAGACCTTGCAGCACAGCCATGCTACCTCTAATGTTTCTCTGCCTTTAAGAAATTTCTCCTGAAGGAAATTATAGTGATGAAAGCTCTAAAATTTGCTTATATCAACAAGACTTAGGGGTGTATTTCAAGTAAAAGGTGTGACTTTTTTCTTCTAATTTTCACCTTCAAAACCTCAACTAGTTGCACATTCTTTTCAAGTTATTTCAACAGTAGGAGCTACTTGTCTTGAAAAAGTTTAACACATACACTACAAAAATGTACTGAAGACTGTAGATGTTTCATTAGTGCCACAAATCCTTCTCATACCAGATGAAGTATTCATTCACATGTTTAAAGAGAAGTAGTGAAGAGAAATTAAAATAAATATCCTTCGCCAATTACTGGTAAGAAAATGAAACTAATTTGACAGTAAAAAACACAATGTTGTGAAATCTTTTAATACTAATTAGCTGTGGGAATAATCAATATGCTGCCTCTAGGAAAAATCTATTTGCAAACAGCCATTGCAAATTAAATCAATCTTTAGGATACAAAGTTAACTTTGTATTTTTTTCTGGCAATAAATCAGTAACAAATCCAGAATCTTTCCTATTAATCAGCCTAATTTAGGTCAACTGATTAGTCACAAAAAAGGTAGCTGGTCACAAACCTCAAAATAAGTTTACTAAATCCTTCCAATGCTCTATTTCAACTTTGCTATTAATTTTCTGCTTCTAAATAAAATTTTGATTTTTCTTTCTTTCTTTAATAAAGAAATTCCCAAGCAATTTGCTAGGCATGACAAAAGCAGAAGATACAGACTCTGATCCAAAAGCCTTACAGTCAACAAAAGTTTATATAATATTCATTCATCATATTGCATTCATGTTCTCTTCTCTCCAGAAAATAATATAGTAAAATCCTATGATTCCCCATAGGAAGGTGGGAAACAGGTTAATGGAACTGGAAAATAAAGAAGTGACTGGTTGACTGGACAGTTGCACAAATAATGACCGTAGATATGGTATTAAATAAATTGAGGCTTCTGTTTTGAAAGAGCTTGAGATGCTCACCATTAACCCCTTCCTACAAAGTAATAGAAGATACTGTATATGCCAGAACTGCCAAAGAAGATGCTTGCTATGCCTTTTTAGCCGGTTTACTGTTTCTGCTCTGGAAAATATTACTTGGAAAACCCAATCTCTAGACAGTTCGGAAGGAGAATATTGGAAAGGAAACAGAGGAGCAAGTCAACTTTATGTGCTGAGTACGTGTAGAGTTTAATCACACACTGAGGTTTTGTCTCTGCTAACTGCGAGCAGCTGATTCTTTAGGAGCTCTTCTTTGAATGTGCTCCTTCGTACTATCATACTATAGCACCAGCAACTGAGTTGTTCATTGTTATCAAAATATCAATAGAAAAAAAATTCACTAATGGTCACAAAGGAGACAAATGCAGATCCTCTGTGCTGGTTAAGGGAAAAGAAGAAGTACCTTTGCTGTCACCTCTGCATAATTCGGTCAGAAAGTAATAAATGACTTATCTCGAGCTTTATCTCCTGCACTTCTGTTTTAAATTGTTGGATTTCTTAAAAGTAATTTCAATACAATACTACATGGGCAGTGTCATAATACATCTAGGACTTAGTCAAGTTTTCTGCTGTAAGGATCTATTTTCAGATATCTAAACTAGAACTTAGTGTGAAGAAAAAACTTTCTGGGGCATAAAGGGATAAAATTTGACTTACAAAGTCTTCAGTCCAGGAGAGCCCATTTTTTCCTAAATATTTCTTAAAGGAAGAGTCAGAAAAAAAGTGAGTTTCAAGACAGTCAATTTATTATTCCACTGTCTCAGCTGTGTTAACTCCTCCTGTCAAGCAAAAGCAATAGATTTTTATATGATCAATGAGCCTGGTTATTTGGCATATAAAGTGTTTTTAATATATTTTGGGATCAGGTTTTTGAGGTAATGGAATTTGGGTTTCCCAGAGAGCTGGACTGGGATCTGATCCAATACATTCAGATTCATTAGTCATGATTCTGTATCCCAAGGTAACTCTCTGGAAGAAAACAAATACATCTGGATTTCACATAGATTGTAATGGAAAGCTGCAAAAGGAAATGCTAAAGTAACTGTTTCATTGTTAATGAAATAGACCCAAAGCCTAATCAAAGTCAAATAGAGTCTAAGGCAACTTGGGAAATTTAGGTAACAACCAGACTGTCCACAATATATTACAGTGAAGAGCTTATTACTCTTCTTTAAAATAATGAGATAGGTCATGAGATAATAAGAACCATACAGCCTTTTCCAGACAAATAAATTGTGTATCTTTTCTTTAAGAATAGCTTGGGATGCTGTCTTTTTTTTTTTTTTTTCTCACAGGACCACAGAGGAATCAAATGGAATGAAAAATGCTTAATTTTTATCCAGAATTGCTCTATTCAAAGTTGAAGTCAAAGTCTACAACCAACAAAACAGTTAGTAGCATCTCTGTGTGAAAAAGCCATGAAGCTGTGCAGCCACATATGAAATACAAGTTTTCAATGAGTGATTCTTAATTGTCCAAATCTATAATTTTTCTGAGCAGACCTCAGATGAAAAATAAATGTCTCTTTCTTTTTAGTGCCATTTTATAAATGTGTGGCCTCGAAAGTCTGTCCACAAGGGATGCAGTTTGAAGTATTTTTCCTTTAAATTAGTGCAAATAAAATAATCTTTTAATTTTTAGGGGGAAAAAAAATCAGTCACAGTATAGTATTTATTGGCATACAGCTTTGGTAGTCAAAGTCTTCAGTTGCCTTGGAGGAGGGGTAGCCCATCCCATTTTTAATTTGGAGAATCTATAACCAGTATGGAGTCCAGCAATAACAGCTGCCACGCAGATGTGATAGGCAAGGAGCCTGCCCAGAGTTAGCTATCTCATTGCCACCTATGTCTTAGAGGAGCAGGATTGCTTTGGGCCTGGCAGAGGAGATGCCTTTCCACGACATGGCAAAAACAGAACCCAGGCTCCCTGGGCTTGGCAGGAAATGTGCCACAGCCTCTAGGCATTTATACACGTGTCAATGTGTGAGACCCACAAGGTCTCCTGGCACACAGTTTTATATTTTGCATCTTGTTCCTCCAGATAGGCAATATAACCTAATTCCTCATCTTTGCCTGGACACAGTTCTATCATACAAGTGCACGGACAAAGAACGATACACACACTCAAGCAAACACAAGGTTAAACTCTCATCATAAAGTTGAAAATGGCTTAGAAAAATAATAGATCCTCTCAAAACCAGATAGATTTATTTATGAAAATACAATTTTGGCTGTGTACCTTTCACTTAGGATATTTAAGAAATGCCTCAGCTGTTAGACTTGCAGAAACGGCTTATATGGGAACATTCTATTTCTGCTAAATAGGCTTGAAAATTTTCAATTTCTACATCAAAAGTTATCTTTGGGAAGCCGAGACTTAGTGCCGCTACTTCACACTGCAACTTGCACAATCGTTTTTCTGATCCACTCTCTCCCCTTGTCACTGTAACACAACAGCTGTAACTGTGACTGATGCCACCTCTGCATCAGTTTCTACATCAGCTGTTTGGCTACAGTCGGATTGTTTGTGGTCTCGTTTTACAAATGTACCAGTGAGCATGGGCATTCTTTTATCCCATCTATTATTACATTTGCATTAATCTGCATTATTTTAATAGGCAGAAGATATATTCACCATTACAATATTATCAATTAATATTATTACAATGCAAACATAGCAACCTTCACTACCTATATCTATAGTACTTAGTAGTATAGTACTATAGATCCAGCCTGTGTGAGGTGTGA